>JAUMHH010210970.1:0-12745 GCA_032359455.1 Chlamys rubida | reverse complement strand
AAATCTTACCATCTCTACAGGTAACTTGTAAAATACAACCTAACTTTACCATCTCTATAGGTAACTTGTAAAGTACACCTAAACTTTACCATCTTTAGAGGTAACTTGTAAAATACAACCTAACTTTACCATCTCTAGAGGTAACTTGTAAAGTACACCTAAACTTTACCATCTTTAGAGGTAACTTGTAAAGTACAACTTAACTTTACCATCTCTAGAGGTAACTTGTAAAGTACACCTAAACTTTACCATCTTTAGAGGTAAATTGTAAAGTACAACTTAACTTTACCATCTCTAGAGGTAAATTGTAAAGTACACCTAAATCTTACCATCTCTACAGGTAACTTGTAAAATACAACCTAACTTTACCATCTCTATAGGTAACTTGTAAAGTACAACTTAACTTTACCATCTCTAGAGGAATGAAGCGTTATAAATTCGTCCTTTTCCTTTCAAATGTGTTCTACTGCCATTTACATTTGAAATGTGTGATCTTTTAAAATATATATTATTTTTTTACATAAAACATGAATTACGGTGAATGTAAACCCAGGAAAAATAATTATCAATATTGCATCTTTCTTAGTTTTATTTTTAGATTGGAGGCATGGAATTAGACTATCTCAGCCCGAAAAAATTTAAACTTTTCAATCTATATTTTTTATCACAATTCCTGCATTAAGAAAAAAATTATTCAAATAGTTCTGGTGGAAATTTTCAGCATTATAATTTAAGTTATATTTTCTTATAATTACAGCCATATAATCTGAAATTATTAAAAAAATATCACATTATGGATTAAATTATAAACATGATGTATAACAAAATTTTAATTTAAGACTACTCCTTAATTTAACATGTTGAATAGTATTGCACTTCAAAAATATTAAATATTGAATGATTTTAATGGAGGGCCTATCCATAACAGGTTGGAGGCCTGTTTTTGGCTACTAATTTTTTAGGTCCAGGGTGAGCCCTGCGATTCCTGGCCCCAAAACTTGATGTCTGCTCTTTTTGATTATCATTCAATGATGTATTCACATTCAGTCTATTTAATACGGAATCAACTTTATAGAAAAGTGATCAATATCAAAACATGGAACAAACATCTGTGCAGATAATATTTTTAAATTTGTCGAGAAATTCAACCAATCTCTCTCCTCTCCACCCCTAAAATCACGTTATGAGGATAAATGAATAAATTTGAGAATATCCCCCTTTCAAATTCGATACAATGCAATCCCTTTCCAATTACGATTTAGCAATCCGAGTATAACAAATGTAACCCATCATGAAGCTTATGCATACGAAAATAACAGGAATAAATGTGACCCCCCCCCCCCCTCCCCCCTTCAAAATTTTGGGAAAGCCTATTTTTTGCACCTGGTGCGCATACTTACAATCCCGAGCATTTGTAGACAATAACGTATGGGACATACGCTAAAGCTACGCAGTTTCCGAAATGGAAGAGAGTCATTTTATCATAAAAATGTGTAAATTGCCGGCGAAAAGAATTGTTTCGCGTGTGACACTCAAAACCGGAAACGAAATCAACATACAGCTTCCGGTAGTGCTGAAGCAAATTAATCCCTTTTTATTTTACAATTATTTTTAATTTTCCAAACATAAATGTGCTTTCATGTTTTTTAAAAATGCCATATTCAATCACTGAAGTTTGGCAGATTTTAAGATTTATTGAAAACAAATTATGTTAAGCTAATCACTTCCCTTAGCAACGGCATAGTGTTATGGCGATTATCTGAGTGGAAAGTATTTCACGGGGGGTACGATTGGATGTAACAAAGGACCCATTCTTTTAAACCAAGATGGCTCTCCATTTTAGTGCAAACCAGGTAAGAAAATGCAATAAAATGGACCCATTGTATTATTAAATACCGCATGCTTGACGTGCGTGTGGGGTTTCACCATAGCAGCCGCCAGCAGCCGATAAAAAACCCGACTTGACGTGTCAGATATCACACAGTTGACATATTGAAAACATGACATACAAAAGGAGAATTGTTTATGATTAGCCTTTAATGTACGATTATTTGGGGGGGAATGTAGTAGCTGCAGTGTTGAAATTAAATTATTTTGGCATAAATCCTTTATTATTGATTAAATGTACAAAAGGATTGGCTAACCAGTACAAAAAACATTATGATAATCTCAAATTTATTTGCAATAGGCCTAATTTAACGTTACTAAAACTTATGAGCATCGCTGCCTCTTAAATGATATTGTGTGTTCTTAAAGTAATTATAATTGCAGTTGATGCTCATTTGATTGAGCCAAAAACTTACTTAAAATATATGTTTAAATTGGGCTTTTTTGTTTATAAACACCTACCTCCAAGCTTATTTACAATGAAGGCATTGATTTGACATTGTTTCTGTTTACAGTACAACAAGTCATTTGACCCAAAACTTTTACAGAACTGGGAAGTCCCAGCACATTACAGAGAGGTAAGTACATTACTAATTAAGTACTAATACTAATTAAATACCCGGCCTTCTCTGCCATGCAATATATAAAAAAAACTCTCGTCGTCAGAAAGCTACGTTATCGCAGCTATATTACTTACTATAAGCACATGCAGTTGTCTAACTTTATATGCACTGTACGTGGTACGCAATTACGAATTATTGATTTAATTTGTTTACAGAACATCAGTCAGTATCCAATGACTGATGTTTTGCAAACAAAATGCATGAACATTAATTGCATGCTCCTGCAGGGTTACAGACGACTACATTTGTTTTGCTTGGTAGTCCACAGAACTAAGTTGAATAGATCATTAAGACATTTACTAGTCCTTCATCAATGTTACTAGTCCAAGATTTCCTGATCGAAACATCGTGATCTAGTCAGCACGAAACGTCAAAAAGAATTGACTGTAGGGGACTAAAAATAATTACTGCCATAAAAATATGGTGATGTTTTAGGAAAATTTTGACCATTAACATGCAATATTTCTTATTTTAAGCAGTTTTCTAAATTTTCAAAAGTAATATTCTTTTTTTATAATCATATTTTTCACAAGTCCAAAGGACCAGATAGGTTTAGGTGATTCACTAGTCCTTGCTGAAATCTTCTAGTCCAGGACTAGTGTTAGTGTCGACCCCTGTGGATGATATGTCTGCATCTGTTAACATACTATTTGCATGCAAACAAATTCTTGACACTATGCCACTTGGCGAGCACACATTTGTGATTTAATCTATTTGTTACTGCAGAGATACTGCAGGCCATGCAAACTTAGTTAGGATTTTGGGAAAACATTCCTAGATTTATATTGTAAATTAGAGTGTGTTAAATTTGTTAACAGTACATGACAAAGTAACAATGAATTTCTAAAACAAAATATGATTATTTATAAATATATATATATATCATATATTGAAGTGGTCACAAGACCGACAGCTTAAAGGATTGTCCTTTTTTAACTGTACGTGACGACGTGTTAGCTTTTCTGAAACTTGAAACCAGCCAATGCTTGTGTAAATTTGTGTTAGAATAAATGGGAGGCCTATATATAATACACAGTCTGTTCTCACACCTCAACCCCTTCCCCTCCCTATTTTCCTTAATGGTACAGTCAATCTTATTGTCCATCAGCTTAAGTCATTTCTACAGAGGGAGGTCATTGTATTCAGGGATACACACTGTACATTGGTAAATGTATGTTTATCCCAGGACTGTTGTGTACACTTCGCATTTCATGAATTAAGAGCCTTCAAATATGACAAGCTTCCAACAGTATTTAAGTAAACGTGATAAATGTGTGGTAAGTAAATTTGAACTGTCCCATTTGTAAACTCAAATCTTCAGCTTAGTTCAAATTGTATACTTTGAAAGTATTTGAATTTTTTTTTTTAAATTGACCAAAATGTTGTTTCTGTATTGAATCTCTAAGATATCTTTATTGTTAAATACTTTGATTTCGTTTGATACTAAACCATTTATCAAATTTCACTTTATATATATATTAATATTAATATATATATGTAAAATTCTTGTTTTAAAAATATGAATGTGAAGTTGGTTAACATTAACATACAATCAGATTATAATTAATAAAAAAGGAAGGTTCAATTAGCTCTGATTTTCAAAAGACACACTGCTCCTTTTTCTTTCAGTTTATTATTATTTATTATAAATACAAATTTATTCTTTACCTCATTGTTATTTTATATGGAAGGGGGGAGTGAAAGCCTCAGTTATAAAATCAATTTAGTTTTAAATGTCTGACGGTTGCTTAGTTACATGAAACAGAACCAATTAAACTAGGCCTACTAAGAACTACAGTAAAATTTTATCTACAAATTAGATATCTGTTGAACAGAAAAAAATAACTAACAAAATTAAAAGGTACATAAAACAAGAATTTAACATGTTGATATAACCTAAATTTAAATGTACAATTTAAATGTTTTATAATGGGCAATGTTAAACCAGTAATGTCTTTTGTCATGCATGTATTTATACCAAACAAAGCACTAAGCACTCCCATTATTTGCTGCAAATCAAACCTCGGGTTTAGAGCAAATAATTATATATATTTGCATACAATAATATTGCTGGTACGTACGTGTAGTTGATCTCTTAAAATTCCCTTTTCATAAAATCTCATGTTTGAGCCTCTTTTCAAATTTTTGTATATAGCTATTTATAGCAATCTATGAACATACCTTGGGTGAGTTGAGCTACACCAAAGATCAATATGAGGTACATTAATTATTACTATAAATAGAATTTGGCATTAGAAGGTTTGAGATTTTTTAAGGTGAAACTAAAATCGAATTTTTGATTGAATAATTCAGAAAATCTGAAGTCATAATAAATTTAATATTGTATCTTTAAAAGTAATTCAACAACACATACATATGTACATATTTTTACCATAAAGGTAATTATATGAACACACTGTTATCAATTTCTCACTCAGGGATTTTACTGGGCCTCTGTTTGAGGCCAAACTATGGAACTGTATTACAATTCTCTTTCAAAATTTTAATTCCTCTCAGGAAAAACAGATTTCTTCTTTAAAAAGATATACTGTATAACTATTAGCATAGAATGTTGATTGAAAAGATAATAATGACAGTTTTTCCAATCTTTTACTAACATAAGCATTAGCTGCCAATTAACTTCTAAAAGTTCAAATGTAACTGCCCTGACTATAGTGAAATTGGCTTTGATTTTAGACAGTGCCATGGGTTTTTTTTGGCAGACTTTGCAGACTCTCTGTTCAGAATGAAATGAGTTTGTGTTTCAGTGATGTAAAAATCCACTTGCCAGACATGTTTTAGGTTCCATCATTCTAAAACCTGTGGTAGAATTTTTTTTTTTTTTTTTTACAATTTACCAACATTTTAGCAAAAAAAAAAAAAAAACATTTCGTGACCTTGGCATCGATCACAACCACTCTTTTATTTTCATTTGAGATTTGGTACAATTACTGGTTGTTATTAGAAATTGTTTGTTTTTTTTTATAAAAAGAAATCTTTTTATACATGTATTTTTTAAATTTGGTTCAAAAGATTTAAATCTAGTCAACAGGAAAACAGTAGTCAGACAGGAAACACACTAAGATTTGTGTATCTTTTTATAGGCCACGGCAGTGACCAGGGATCAATCTAGGTTTTAGGGGAAATTACCCTTTTTCAGATTTGGGGGAAATTAAAAATTTTGATACAATGCTCTAGCGTCATGAAGGTAAAAGATAAATGTTTTGTCCAACATACATGTGTGCAGTATATTTTAATTTTTAAACATTTTAAGTTTAAAATTGTAGAATTTTCGTTAAATTATGTGGGGAAAATGTATATATAATCATATATGCAGTTTTATGCATTTTAACTGTTGAACTTTAAAGAAAACATATATAGGGGAAATATTTTAAAGAAAAAACGGCTGTTTTCTTGTTGAAATAGGGGAATTTTGAAGCACACAGGGGGAATTTCAAAGAACAGGGGAATTTTCTTCTGTAGGGGAAACTACCCATAAACGGTAGTGAATCAAGTCTAGATTGATCCCTGGTGACCATGCAGTTGATCAAGAACCAGAATATAATTGAATTTGTTTGGTACATGTACCAGTTATTTTTTTTTATTTCATGTCATTTAAAAATATAAAGTGATCAGTTGTTTAGAATTCTTTACCAAATTGTGCTTTTCTGTTTCAGAGACCAAGTGCATACACAGGTTTCACACAGATCAGGGCAAATGATAGAGGTCACCTTCTCCCCGGGGTCAAGAGGTCAAGGGAATCCCCATGGGGAACATTCGTCGGTACCTGGGACTTACCCCTAAAGATACCAGGTACAGTAATTATCACTTATAGACTTGTGTTGAGGTGAACGAGTGGTTTCATTAATCTGAGAAGGCAATATTGACAGAGACAAAGTTTGATCGTCAAAATGGACAGATCGAGGCAATGATTAGTGCTCTCTTCTAAATCTTTCTTCAAGACATCCAGGATTTGAATAATACCTTGATCAGGCATGAAAGGTAACGGGTAAAATGGCCAACCATGTCACAGGGTTTTCTCCAGGTACTCTTGTTTCTGGTTTATTCACATATTCTGAACCCGTGCATGCTTCCAGCCAGGCCAGTAACAGTGATTTATCTAAGTTTATAACTTGTTTCATGTTGGGCCAGACAAAAAAATATGTGTTTCCTGTAACATGTTGGAAACATTTAGGGTAGACAGGTAGGTAACATGTTTTATTTTAAAAAATAATTGTGTGTAGTTTAGGGGAGTGGTCTTGACTTTAACAGTGCTTCTTTGAAAATTGCCTTACAAAGTATCCCGTCTTTGCGTATTGCAGAGTTATCTTCTCTTGTGAGCAGGTATTGATTGTTACATCATTTGTTTGTGAGAGTAACGTCATCAATTTTTGAGAAAACGACGTAATTTTCTCACACAAACCAATGACGTAACAATCAATACCTGCTCACAAGAGAAGATAACTCTGCAATACGCAAAGACGGAATAGGGTCAGGCACAAACAATTACGGTAGGGTAGGTAGGGTTACCATTGTTGTAAAAATATTTGAAGATATTCTTTTTTTTTCATGAACCATTTGTAAGGATGCAAGTTCCTTTCTACATTTTATTCTGATTTTTAAATATGCCCAGATTCAGAGAAGTAATTAATTATAAATATATTTTAATTAACTTATTGACCTAAATCTGCTTTGTTCTTTAATTAACAACCCTTTCACCCTTATGTAACTATAGTAGACTCTACCATGCATTGATATATGGGTGAGTCCATTATGGTCTACAGTGCTGAAAGGGTTTAAACTATTATTTATTTATTTATTTTTATTTTATTGGTTTGATTTTAAAAACATTCTGTTTGTCATATTACAATTTACATTTGTACTAAAATAAACATGTTTTACCAGGAAACAACATGACAAACCAAACAGCAAGGACGTTTGATGCTGTACAAAGATTGGAAAGATGCAAAACAGACGGAGAAATCATTCTGAAAGGAAAACTAAAGAATTGCAAGGTAATGGTGGGAAAATTGTAATTGTATGAGTCTTTAATTTTTTTTATGGCATTTTGAATTAATACCAAAATATGGTATTTAGAGAAATATTCACAACGAGATAAATGGTCTAGAAATACTGACAAAATGAAGCCTATGAAATATGATGATAATGTTTCAGGAGCATATATATATGTTGAGTTGTGTAATAATAAAATAAAGATATATATATAAAAAAATACTGACTTTTAAAGAAAAGCTTTTGTTAGTTGAGTTATCTCCCTTCAGGCAATGTTAAAAAATAACTTGATCAGTTGTGAAAAAAACTTAGTACAACCTATCATCAAATAGTCAATAAAACAAGTTGACTTTTAAGGACTTTTGTGCCTCTGCCAAAAACTGTAATAAATGTTGGAAATATTTTATACTTTTTTTCCAGCATGTCTATAGCCTTGACAAGCTATTTCTGAAAAAGAAAACTTTATACAGGACTTTTATGAAAAGTAATAAAAATGAAATAAACAAAATATAATCTTGAACAAGAGTGATCTGAGTGTAAAATAAATCAATGGGGCTAGACCTGGATACAAACCCTGGACTTCAGATTGTGATACTACCGCTGTTACAAATTGAGCTACCTCAGGTCAATGGATTTGTACCATACTAGCCAAAATGTGCTACAGTTATATTCAAACGGATAGTTAAAGGGCATCTTACATCATCTTATGCATAAAAATATTAAAAAAACATCAGCAGAATTTTCCTTAAATAGTTGAGTTATATATCTCCCTTCAGTGCCATCGTGAATTACAAAAAAAAATGCCAAAAAAAAAAACGTGAAAAATCATCAACAATTTGTTTGCATGACATAATTAAATCACTGTTTTATTTGTGTAGATCCCTGATGCACTGCCAGTGAAAATTGATGAGAAGGCTGATGCAGCAGTTGTCCCACACCCTCTGGCCCCCACAGGTAAACATGGTTCACCACGATCTGGGGCCATTTGTCCAGAACCAGTATCAGTCAGTCCCAAAGACATTGTCTACTCCCCCAAACCAGGTACGCCAAGCATCAATTGGCCCAAGCCGGGGTCCCGTGCACAATCTGCTGCCCCCCGCCTCACCTCCCCTACGACAGGCCGACTCTACACCCCAAAAAGGGTGCTCACGCCCGGCTTTCAGACCAACATGGCGGTCATGGGAACCATGGAACCAAGAAGGGACTCACCCTGTGCAACCCCCATCTACTGGCCCCCTCCCCGCTCTATAGAGCCTCCTGTGTTCCCTCCCGGAGTGTAAATACCTGTGTCCCTAGCACTACAGGACACACAAAACACATTAGCTGTGTGTTAAAACAGAATAGTGGAGAACAGTTTTAAGAGTGATAGACTTTCCATTTTTGAAAAAAATTACACCTATTAAGTATGAACCTTTTCAGTTAGTTGGCACTTCAATTTCAATCTTATATTTCGAAATTAATTTATTTATTTTCTCAGAAAACTTATTAGGTTAAATTGACCTCGGTGAAAATCCAAAAAATGGAATAATTTCTGACTTAAAATTTAGTGCTACCATTGTAATTGTGCTATAGAAAAAGGGAAAATGCCAGAAATATTCTACATAATCATTTTCTAGGTATTTATTCTGATTTAACTAAAATATCGTGCTGTTAAAGATTTATTGTGCAAAATGTTTCTTTTTCAATTTAAAGAATTATAGCAGGTCACCTTTTCACAATTTTTTTTTTTTTTTTTTTTTATTATTGGTACAGTGTAACACGCGTGAGAATCTATCAGTATACAAAGAAACAAAATATTAAATTAATGTATCATTTTAACCCTTTCACCACCGTAGACCATAATGGACTTGTCCAGATCAATGAATGGTAGAGTATACTAAAAGTTACATAGGGGTGAAAGGGTTAAGGTTAACAAATTTTGTAAACATTTTTAGCAGTTTAACGAACTTTCTCGGGACATTTCTTCACCGTTACTGTTGTTATAAAAACGTAAACCTGGGTATCTTGTTTCTCTCTATTTTGTCTCTACAGTAGAACTGTAAAGTTTATAGTTCAGATTCATAGAGATTATCATTCTGTGTTGCCATGTACGTAAGTTTTGTATACACTTAGCTGTGATATCTCAATCAGTCAGCCGTCCATCTGGAAACTTAAATGACGTACATTTTTTTATGGAAGTACATTCCAGTTTACACTAAGCTGCTGTATGTGTGATCACACACCTACCAGGTCAGTGTCAGAATTTTTACCGTTACGTTCGATAATATGTATTTATGTCGTGTTGTGATAAATTATAATAAGTGTTTTACAAGTTAAAATGTCTGGACATTTAAAGGGAAAATACTTGTCTTGAATGTAAAAAAGTATATTAATAATTTGTTTATAATTGACTGTAAAGTTGTTGAATGTCTGAAACTATATTTTCCCATTTAGAATCTTTCAATTAAAATCATCAGCAATTTATTACTCAGTTTATGAAATCAATTTCAACATTTTTTATAGAAACTTTAACTGCTGTGATATTCTCTTCAACTAATTTTCCTTAGAGGAAATTTTAGAAGATAGTGATTTGACGCTTAGATAATATATAATCAGTAATTTTATGTATTAGAGAGTAGCTGTGCTATTTATAAAAAATAACTTCTGTTCAGAAATTTGTTCAGTTTTAATTCCTTGTTTATTATTTTTTTTCTTAATTTTGTTTTCTTAAAAAAATGTTGTTGTCAATATTTTAAAAAATGAATATTTATTCAAGATCTAGAATCAGTTCTATACACAAAGCAAATTAATATCATTACCTGTAATGTTTATTTTGAAAAAGTTTTTAAATTAATGGAAGATATAGAGTATATGTTTAATCTATGTCATTCAAATTTTTATGTTAAATATGAGATTGGTAATAAAATGTCTTTATTCAATTTTCAGAATTTCTTGTTGTGTTAAAATTTCCCTGAAACTGCGATACTGTAAACCACTGAATTTTTGTGAACATTTATTTTTACGATTGCTCTGCAAGGGTATTAATTTTCAGTATGAACAAAAACAGATCCTATTTGTGTTATTTTAATTTATTAGTGACTCTATTCTTGAATTGACATGAAATTAAATTATGTTCACTAAAAAATAAATGTGGTTTACAGTTGTGATATATGACAATACCGCTATTTAAAACAAAAACTATTTCAAAATTGGGCAAGCTGACATTTGCATTTCATATAGTGAGATATTAAAAAAAATCTTTTAAAAAAATTTCAGATTGAAATGTATTGCTTGATATATATATATATGTAGTTTCAGAACTGGATCCCATATTGGAAGACATCTAGGTGAGGTCTCTATGGCTAACTGTTACCATCACCGTTGCTTGATAAAGAGTTGTCTCCACTTGTTGTAACTCTCCACTGTTGATGTGAAGTTGATTTTCACCACCTCCATGTTTTCAAAATTACAGGGTTAAGAGTTACACTTGATTTTAATACAATGAATTCTTCGGTGAATTAATAAACCACTTGTCATCATATCATACGATGTAACAAGCACTCAATGTGACGTCAGAAGTAACGTGTGATATCATCTCATCACAAATTCACGTTATAAACCTTAAATGACCGCATCAAATATCCTGGGCTCGTATTCATGAAACAGTTCCCATGCTCAAGCATAGATTCTGTGCTCAAACAAACTTTCTTGTAACTCGCTTAAATCATTTCAAACGAGCAAAAAGTCAAATGTAAACATTGAAACTGTATTTGGCTTCAAGTCTCTTCAAAATGTTTCCAAATCATTGACAAAACAAGATCTATTTATAAGGTTACAACAAGAACAAGAAATTAGGCTTGAGCACAAAATCCATGCTTGAGCATGAGGACGGTTTCATCAGAATACGGGCCCTGGTGTTTAAAAGACTACTTGTCAAGAATAGATGAAGTGATTTAGACTTAATTTGACATAGATCATCCCTGGTTACGGGAACGCGTTGTTGTATATCTGAAGAATATGACCACCCTTCCCAAGGGGAGTTTAGGGGGTGTTGATGGTAAATGAGGTTGTTGTGAGGATCTTGTAGACTAGTTTAACTGTGGTCGTATGAACTTCATTTAGCATGGGTTATCTAGGGTTTTGATATTGTTAACTGAATGAAGGGTAAGGCCCTCATTGCTAGCAGAGGAGCGAGAGTACAAAAGGCTGTTGATTAACTCATTCACCCCTGAAATTTCATAATGAACTATTCCAACCTTTGAAATGGAAGGGTTCAAATGTGTCTTCAGGGGTCAATGAGTTAAGCAGGTACAGAATATAGAGATTGGTTTATCACATTTATAATAGAGACTTCCTGGTTTTGATTTTCATTGGTGACTTAATTGTTCTAGGAACAAAAGGCTGACATTGGCCTAGCCTGTTTTCTCATGCTATTCATTTCTTAATATCAATTCTAAGAATTAGATGATCAATCCAGACTTTTACCGAGAACACTACATGTAACTAAATCAAACTGAAAGTCCATGTTGGACAATTTATTGAGGATCTTACGCAGGGCTGTAAAACACTATAACGGTCTCAACCATTACACATACATGTACAGCTCTCACTAAGGGTTTTTTCATTTACAGAAAATGAAAATGAATTCTCATTATATAAGTGCTAGCTAGCTTAGCTACATGCATATATATCTTTAAAAAAAAGGATTACATGATAGTTCTTTTAACATGTAATATATTTATCAATGGAAGTGCTTAAGTCATAGGATTCCAGTAGGGACCACATATCTGAAACAAATTACCTTGTCAATGTCATTATCAAACTTCTCTAAAGCTTTCCTACAATTCATAAATGCAATCCCTGTTTTCTTCCGGAGCTTGCTGAGACTGGCTTTGTCCACTGCTGTTGTGTAGCTCCTGAGGAGGCCGAGGAACTGCTGGTTATAGCAGGGTTTGAGTATATCTACAAACATAACAGTATAACTGTCATCAGTCTCAAATATCCAACCATAAAGTGTTCAGATATATATATATATTAGGCAAAACCTGAAGTCCAAAAAACATGTATGTTTAAGGTACCCTGACCGATTAACTTTTACCTCCAACCCCAATCTGATTAAAACCAGATCTTTGATTCCACTCCCGATACTCTACATTCTAGTCAAAGTGATTAAAACCAGATCTTTGATTCCACTCCCGATACTCTACATTCTAGTCAAAGTGATTAAAACCAGATCTTTGATT
>JAUMHH010210969.1:0-27911 GCA_032359455.1 Chlamys rubida | reverse complement strand
ACGAACACACCAACGATGTACAACGTACATATACTAATGGGAACGAATTTTACTCAAGTCCTATTCGCCAGTACACGTAAGTTGACGTCGGGGGGTATTCGCCTATGTGTGAGGACACCTTTAGGGATACGAGGAACCCTTTAATACTACCATTTAATGTGTAAATTTATATCTTAATGTATGACACTATCATCTACTATTATAACCCTACCAGTTAATGCCTTATTCTACCACTTCATGTGTAAATCCTCGTCTTAATGTATGACACTATCACTTAATGTAATAACTCTAGTTGTTAATGCCTAGTACTACCACTTAATGTGCAAATCTACATCTAAATATATGACACTATCACCTATTGTTTTTTTTTACTCTACTAGTTTTACATTATATTACTACTTAATGTGTAAATCTACATCTGAATCACCTAATGTTATACATTTTAACTCTACCAGTTAATGCCTAATAATAGCACTCAATGTGAAAATCCTCATCTTAATGTTGACACTATCACTTAATGTAATAACTCTAGTACTACCACTTAATGTGTAAATCCTCCTTTTGATGTATATCACTTTAACCTTATGTTATCTTTCTACCAGTTAATGGTTAATACTCCTGCTTAATGTAAAACACTACTTTCTGATGTGTAACATATATGACTTTCAAACAATGCGACATCCTCAACGTTTTAGGACGCATAGATCATACAGGAAGAAGAGAGTATCCTCAGTTACGTCAGATAAAACCACGTCATGGTCTCCAAAGCATTTCAGCGTGTCTAGCAGTAACATTACACGAAGTACGGACGTCCAGGAGACGAGTACGGTAACGTACAGGATAATCCGATCGTAACATGTACATCTAGGTTTATCCCAACATGAAACGGGTAAATAATATCTATTTTAATCTGACCTGTTTATCCAATTCGTTCATGGGAGACCGTCGGTTTTTGCGGGTTGCTGGTTTTGATCTCGGAATAAAAAAAATCCATTAAGTGGGAACGTTTTACTGCAGGTTATGGTATGCCGGATAGCGACTGAAACAGTGATGACTGCCCGGTGCCAACTACACTATTTTGTATGTACGGTATAATATCACACAATACCAAATAAAATTGACATATAATGAATTTAGTTAGCAAAGGATGATACAATTCTCTCGTTTTATTTACATGTGAAGTTGTGCTTACACTGTGAAATAATCCCTTAATTCTTAAACGATGTAATTTGCTATTTTGTCGGCGTCTATCTGAGCGTACAGTAAAACATGAACTGTTCGTTGTGTATAAACATTCGTGAACCACGAAAATAAATAAAACGAATTTGGATGATATACGTGTCTACTGTTTGTTAATATATATCCATTATAGTTTGTACCAGGAAACAGTGTAAATGGCTTCAAACCATAAAGCAAATGCCCACGAACATTTCGTGTTATACAGACGCTATCATGATTATGCTCTACAATAACAGAACATTTAAGAACTGTTGTCGTTATGGAGATCAGTATTTTACTCAGTGTATTTGAAGTGTCTGAGTGGAAAGTGGCATGTCGCGAATATGTGTCTCAAACCTTTAAAGAAAACAAAAACATTAATTTTACAGGTATCTTTGCGAACGCCACTACTAGCAAATAATTCTTTAGAAGCACAACTATAAAAAAAAGTTGTTCGCAGATATTTCGTGACTAACAGTATGTTGTACTGAACCCCTGGACATGACAACTTCAGCTCTGGTATTCGGATCAGCGTTTGCCATCTAACACGAGTCAAACCATCTCTCTGTCTCTAGATCGATTGGAAAGCGTTCGACTATTTTTTTTGTAATTTAAATAGCTCAGATGCGACCGTTTGTCGACAACACTCGCTCACCCTCAGCCTATGTTTATTGTAAGAAAATATTGATGCATAGAGCAATACTATTCTGACTACATAATACCGCGACAATAACCACACAAAGGTTGCGAGGCACTCGGCGTTTAGGGTTTTGAAGTGATCATTATAAAAGTAGGTATTATTAGCTAATATATAATTATGTATGTGTAAATTAACGACAAGCTTCTCGTCACCTGAGATATAGAAATGTAAATTTATACATATTTCGACAACTTTGTTTACACAAAAGGAGAGGCTCAAGGGTTTTTATGGTCACATGAGCTAAATTTGTAAATGAAACACAAA
This sequence comes from Chlamys rubida, assembly GCA_032359455.1. NCBI lineage: Eukaryota > Metazoa > Mollusca > Bivalvia > Pectinida > Pectinidae > Chlamys > Chlamys rubida. The sequence goes on along the minus strand of JAUMHH010210969.1, from coordinate 25,729 downwards.
GTGTTGAGTAATCCAATACAATATTGATTGAAATTATTTTTGAAGGTCGTTTTGATTAAGCATTTCTCAAAGCAGAGACAATTTGTGGATTTCAGATTTTAAAAAAAATACCAGATACAAACGTTTGAAAAACCATGTATGAAGAGGTTGGCAAAATAAACAAAGTGGTGTTATATCGAGGCGAAAAAGTATAAATAAATCAAAATTCCTGTTTGTATGAGTTTAAGTTTGTCTCTAAAGGAAGTTTGAAACCTATTTTTCGAGAGATTTGGATAATATTGTGTATCTGTTAAAATTATGGAGCTGACATCTTACGTTGAGATCCGGTATAGATATTGCTAAATGACGTTGCTTATACTTTAAGATCACTAATCACAAATAAAGAAATAATTTAAGCTTTAGAAACTGAGGGGACCTACTTTACGTATTTTGTTTAAGAAAAGACAAAATAATAACCCCATAAATAATAGCCACACGTTTGGGCTGAGGTTTTTGGACATGTAACATTACTATTTGACTGTGTCCCTCCACTACTAGGATGTCATCCCTCTATGGAATATACATTCCGATACCAACCCCCTTCACACTGATCATTACCAGACAGTGTTTTAAAAGTCGAAACTATGATTGTTATAGGAACAGCAATGTTCCTCTCTATGATTCTATACAATATGCGGTTAAAAGATCAGATTGTGATGATATTTTTTATTACTTCAGTTAGTTAAAGAATTGTACATGAAATTAATCTTATACAATAGTGTGATATGTTTCCGCCAAGCCTGAACCGATCTCCTCTAACGGTTGAAACACTATAACATTTTCACATGCAATAAATTGCCTTTACAAAATTTTCTAGAATCCTTACGAGACCCACACTACGTAAAACATTAAACAGTCGTGGCTAAGGGATTGCTTGTTCTCTTACCCTGGACAGGTGTATCCGCACTTTTACCGGTGTGCGATTAATAGAATATTTCACCCCCTTGGGGATGAGACAGGTAATCTCAACCCAAAGGGTAAGATTCTTAAGTTGTCAAACACGAGGCTTGCCGAGTGTTTGACAGCTTAAGAATCTTACCCCGAGGGTTGAGATCACCCTGTCTCACTCCCAAGGGGGTGAATGATTATTTTTCTCTTACCCTGTTTACCCTCTTATGTATCTTATATAGACGTTACATCAATGCAAGACAATGTTGATGTGATGCGGCTGAATTGTCGACGTGACGTCATTTTATTGTTGCCGTGACGTCATGGTATTGTTGCTATGACGTCATACAATTGTTGAGAACGTACAAAGAACACGTGTAGCTTGTCTCAACCCTAGGGTGAGATAAGAAAATATCACATCGGTAAAATGGCGGATATCCCTGTCCAGGGTAAGATAATTCCTTGTCTCACCCTAGGGTTGAGACGGGGGGATTCCCCTATTCGTAACGATGATATGACGTCACTTCAACGATACAATGACGTCACGTCGTCAACAATCCATCAACTGAATTTAGCATGTAACGTTATCATTACATTGTGTATATTATACACATTGGGAGGAACAGGGTAAGAGAAAAAGAATCATTCACTCACTTGTGGCTAAGATAGGGGAATCTCAACCCTCGGGGAAAGATTCTTAAGTTGCCAAACAATCGGCAAAGCCTCGTGTTTGACAACATAAGAATCTCCCCCCTCGGGTTGAGAATCCCCTATCTCACCCGAGACATTCTATGTTTCCAGATGTATTCAAATACCAGAGACAGTCATAAGTACCAATAATCGGAATAGTATGTAAACTCAATTTATGTTGGACGTAATAACGAGACACGGACTCATTATCACAAACATACTACTCCTTAAAACTGGGTAATTTATTATAACAATCTAATTATAAGTTAATATCGGATGGATGCTATCTTTAATTTGCATGTCGAGCATAACGCCGTAATTTACATGATGTCGCAACGCTCTTGCGATTGATTTTACGATATTTGATAGCAGTCTCATTGGAATCTGTTTAACTGTCATGGGTCTTTTTGTCATCTTTACACATTAAAAACGATGGCACCTTCTTGTAATTTAAATGTCATTTACTGCAGAAATCGTGAAATAAAGAATTATGTCTTCTGCTTCTATTCCCTGATGTTTTAGTTGCTGTTTTTGTACTTGCAGATAATGTGGTTGTGCAGGATCTGACTTTGCCAGAAGAAAGTTTTGCATTGCAATACATCTAGATAAATGGAGCAGGTCACTACCTGCTTGTGTGCTTTGCATGCATACACATATAAGCAATATCTGGTGTTTGAACAAACTGAATGATAATATGTTAGACACGGTTCTTTATCAATGGAGTGGCAGTTAACATAAATTTGACATAAATTGTTTCAGGCAGATGATGCCGAAAGGATAAACGGTGATTTGAAGAAAGAAAATAATGTTATGACTCTCCGGTTGATTGTTTTTGATTTTGACTGATGTGTTTCATGGTTTTAATCGAGTTTATTTCAAAGGCAACATCATGTCTTGATTTTATTATTCGGCCCCTTTCGTCTTAGCGAGTGAAGTATAATACTGGTTGAAGTCAGGTAAATCGTTTGCTTGGAATGTCCATTGTTGAAATTATTTCATTATGCAATGATAGGGGAAAATATACGAAATATTTATTGTTAATAATGATGAGAATAATAAGATTGAAGGATATGTTAAGTATAAGTGGAAATATCATGTTGATGCTTTTTAGTTTTTAACGTAAAGGAACAGAGCAAACTTTATTTAGTTTATGGAGTCTCACAACTGTGATATTTGAAGAAATTCTAAAATTATAAATTGAAAACTACATTGTAGTGACACACGCTATCGTAGAGTGCAGGGTGAAATGTCGATGTCAGCACTCCCTAGGGAAGTAATTTGAATTCCACTGCATGTACAGTTGCGGGATCGCACTACGCTGAATGATGTGCTGTATGCGCCCGGTAGGTGCACGATGTGCGAACGATACAAAGACGATTATTGCTTGCGCACATTTGTGCGGACGATGGACGAACGTTGTGTGATAACGCTCGTAGTTGTGTAAATTGATGAATTACTTAACAATATATTCCGTTTCGTGCGTAAACAAATATAGTTGATTTGTTAATTATATTTTCATATTCTAGCTATAACCATAAGCTTGTATTTCTTTCTATATTTTCTTACATTCAGAAATGGTGTTTTCGGTGTTTTTTAAACGACCCAAATTGACAAATGTAAAATTACAAAACATATGGACAAGATCCAATATATAGGTAAACATAACCACTTTGTACATGTACCTGGACATTTATGTTCCTCACCGGGATGGTAACGAAACTCGTTGAGGTGTGACAATCCAGGTGAAGGGGAGCTTTAGACCAAAACGAATGCAATAGAGTAATTTCTAACGTCTAGTTGTGTTTTCATAACAGACATACGGTATCACATAACAACTCTATGTATCAGGCACAGGACAAGTTAAACTCTGGTCACTCATCAACATTTTGTTTACCTGTTCTGTTACCTAGGAGCCAAACCAATGCTTGACAGTCTAAGTGTCACTCTGTAACATGCATTGTAAAATTGAACATAATCTTAATTATTATGACGAGAAATTAATATATACAGTGTACCTTAAATTCATACGAGCCTTCTGGAATTTATCCATTCCATCACATTGACCAACCAATTGTACCACATCATACATTTGTGCGGAGAGAAACGCACAACGGGGCGAACGATTGTTGGATCACACAGTTGTGCGCACCATGTGCGGACGGAGCGCGAACGATGAATGCACGATGTGCGCACGCTATTTTTGGAATGTTGTGCGTTCACACAACTGTAGTTAAATGTATTCTGATAATGACTGTTGTTACTGCTAATTTTAAATTTGAAGTAAGGAGAAATGCATCGCCGTGAATACAATTATTTATGCTTAAAAGACTTGAAAAACATAGATAAGGAATGTCCACACTGTTCATTTATCGCATGTCAGTTCACATATATATTTTCTTTTATTTCAAATGGTTAATTTCGATTAAAACAATCGTTGACGAGCAAATAGCTCAACATACAGTATGTATTAAAAGATTCCTTTGCAATTACTGTACATATATTTGCGATTAAAGACTTTAAAACCATGGCAACAGCAGGCAAATTACGATAAATCATTTTAGTATATGAAGTTCAGAAGATGTAGCTGCGTAATGTTATCATATGTATTAAGTATACACCGTACTAGGTATCAATGTACATGCTGTATCATCTATTCACTAGAGGCGAAACCAGGTGTTGCACGTGCCACATGTGGCACTCGTCGTGGCATATCCCTTGAAATCTAAGTAAGTACCTGTATAAGAAATATGTAGGCATCCAACTATCAAAGACATAATTTAATTTCACTGACCATGGTAAATACCGACGGAACATTGGTAGACATTAAGGCAAAAATGACGACGGTACACCTATCCTAATGTAGATTCTAACACGATTCGTTTGCAACGCGTGTTCTAATTGGATGTTTTAATCTGCGCTAGAATCATGACCAATCGTGTTAAGCTCCAACCATCGCACTTAAGCCGCGCCCCGTTTTTTAACCAAAACAATGTGGCGTCAAGCTCGCCACTTAGCGCTGATAAGGCTAGCAGACAACATGCACTATATGTAACAGAAAAGACCAATGGAATGTATTTGTTGAATAAATTAGAAATAAATAGCAACTATATTCCTTTTTCTTACCACGATTTAATACTGAAACATTCGTTCCATCCGTGTGTAGGCATCTACTTAGATCCGACATAAAATTAAACATTTCACATGTGTCCTATGCATTTTGCACAAAACTCTTCACAGATCTAAACAAATGATCACCGATTTTGTCGATATGCACAGATGGCATGCATAATGACATGGAAATGTAAGAATTTGATCAATGTTAATCCAAATGTGTCATATAAACTTAGGTAACAGGACGCTCCTGAACAATCCAAATATTCCGCCTCGTCAACATACAGATCGAGCGCTCATCAATTTGGGCGGGGCAAAATGACCGACTTTTGAAAACTTCTTTTTGATTGGTCAGTCTGCTGCAGATTGGCACGTCACCAGCACAGGTCACATAATACTTTACTACGTACATATTAGTGCTGTATATTTGTTAAAGTGCGTGAGAATGGGGAGAGTACGTTGTTTTTAGTGTCTATACTGGCGATTAGAACATGAAATTTTGTTGAAACTCTCGACCTATCGGTATCGTGTTCAAACCACATTTCATGTTCTACTCGCAAGTATAGACACGAAAATCAACGTACTTTCCCCTAATTGAAACATCTGGTGTAGCAAACCATGGCTAAGCTGAACGATGTTTGTTATTTTGTCCAATTAGGAGATCCTATACAAAGAAGGTGATTAGGAAAGGAGTATTTTTTTGTAACCAGAAGATGGTCCTACACATCCAAGTTTTCAAAGGACGTGACTTCATTTTAAGCATCGAATACTATCTTGAGGATAGTGACACATAATGTATCACCAGGGCCAAGTTGTCCAACGACTACAGTCAACAACATGTTAATACTTTGGTTCTTTAGTATAGTAACCAAATAGTTTATTCAACGAGGACAAACAATTTTCCAAATATTTCTAAAAACTGGTATTTTGAAAAGTTTCACCAACAACATTTAAATCGATAATGTAATCAGGTTTTGAAAAAAAGTGTCTAGGTCAAATATTTTTCGCTCAGATTTTTAGATTGCAATGACTTATTAGAAATGTACACAATGTATATCAAAATTCACCGTAAGTAAGATCTGGTATATATAGATATCAAGATTATAAGAGACTCTTTTCGACTATTTCATACATTTACAAACTGATGATTGGAACAGTCGATACAAACTGAAGCATGATACTAGCTAAGTTACCCACATCAGAGAGAAATCACAACTATAGAAGAAGGAAACGCCGTGATTATCATAATCTATCCCTACCTCAAGGTATGGGATGATCGTTTTTCTCCCATCCTGTTTCACTCACAAATTCACCGACAAGCGGTGTTTACATGCAATATAAGAGTTGATTGCATATTTTACAGTAAATTCAGAGTTGTCTTTCATGGTCTCCTTATATGAACGTGACGTAAATGCTTTGATGACGTGACGTCATACTATTGTTATGACTAAGTCCGCGAAATACTGCACGAGGCTATCTCCCCCTAGGGGTGACAAATTGATATTTTTCGTCTTAAAAGGGAGTCACATCTGTAAAGGGTGAGAGAAATTCCGTCATTTATTCAAAATAACTAGATTTCATTACACCGAAAGGGAACCGGAATACTATATCGTCAGTACACTTACACAAAATCGGAACTGAAGTTCAATAAAACACAAAAAACAGGAAACGGGGAATATTTGTTCTAGAATGGTTTCCCGCATTACACGTGATCGTTTATCAGGGGACACATTTCAACGATTTTTTCGGAAAAGGACAATTGTACTTTAAAACTGCCAACATTAAACAACATGGCGAATACAGTGAGGAACATGAACACGAGTTTATGCCATACAATATCAAGATCATTCACGGTTTTCACTCGAAACTCAGATGAGTGTATTTCTGCAAAACGTTGCATGTTGTGCCTCGATAATTCACATAAAATAGATATTGGTTTCTACTGGAGAACATATGTACAATAGCGACTAGTTTAATTCTTGCGTGATTGTACAATAAAAATACCTAAATACAATACAAGAACGCATTTCGAGAAAACCTATTCTGTCAATTGTCAAGTTTACACGCATGCGTGATGAAAGTGACATGTCAGTCAACCACGATCTCTAGTCTATAAAAAAATCCGGAATATTGGAAAAAATCCACGACTCGGGTTTTCTTTATGTACACTCTTATAGTTTACAGATCTATTATATAGGTTCTTACAACAGCCCAGACGCATAGCGTGCAGACAAATGTCTAGGGGCAACCTCACTGCGGACAGCAGATCGCTTACTCAATATGTACAGTTTGCAATTATCGCTTTCTACCACTTCCAATAGATTGCGGAAGGGAATTTATCAAGAGAAGAAAGTTCTGCAATGATCAATTGAAATTGTGTTCACTACGGTAAATGTTAAAATGCACTCGATAAATTGAAAACCAATTTGAACAAATCAGTTTAAAGAATTTCAAAGAAGACGCCATATCATATCGTTTAGAAATGCCTACATATACTACATTTACATTGCGCGGTTATATTTAAGTGAGATGTGACAACAGTGTATTCGTTTCTATATTCCTCTGGTGTGTCGAATGTAGACGTAGAGAGCAGGAAAGCATTGCCCTATCCTTAACAAACATTTACAAAGCAAATAATATTTTCTTATTAGTGTAAGGTTATATTATTTTATGTTTTGATATTATGCAAGATATTTTTTAATTAATCCATAATTATTGCGGTTCTTTTAAATCACAAGAGGCTGGTCTTCCCTCTTTATAGTCTATAAAGTATATAGCAATCCTGTTTTATTTCTCGTAGATGAACTTACATAGCTTACATTTCTACCAGCGAACATCAAAGTAACATTATAATGATATACAACATTGATATAGCGCCCTATTTAAGTTGTAAAATTACTCTAACGGGCTTTACAACACATAGGTAATAGTATAAATTAAATAGATAGATTAAAAAAGGAATACAAATCACCATTATACATAAAGTAAGAAGACAATTTGCTCAATGTGCATATAAATGAATATACGAAAGGTGGTTTATGCATGACGTCTGTACAAAGAACATTAAATACAGACGTGAAAAGGTGGGGCTTTATATCATTCTTAGAATTGGCCAGGGTATTTTGACTTCCTGACAGCTGATGATCAGCTATTCCACAACGAAGCCGAAACCCTTCCAAAGCACCGGTTTGCATGGGTCACAGTACGAGATTTTGGGATACAAGGCAAATATTTTGACTCCGACCGCAGTGATACAGGGTAACAAGGGTAACAAGCTCTTGAAAATACTTGGTAGCTGTTTCATTCAGTGCCGTGTGTGTGTACACCAAAAGTTTGTACTGTATCGTACAGGTAACCAGTGAAATGAATATAGCACAGGTGCGATGTGCTCTTTCTTTGAAGTACGAGTAACCAGACGTGCTGCAGTGTTCTGGACCCTCTGCAGACTACCAGTTAGTTTGTCAGATATACCACAGAGCAGGGCATAACCATAATCCAGCCGAGAGGTACAGTAACAAGTGAATGTACCAAAACCGTGCATGCTTCTGCAGTTATAAGCTGGCGGATACAGCCGATATTCCATTTGGTAGTAACAGGATTTGGCAATAGCGTGCGCGTTTTCTTTATGTTTAGTGCAATATCAAAGTTAACTCCTAGTATTTTTAAATAGCTGGAACAGTCTCAATAGTTTTGGCGCCGACTTTGAGCTGGAGAGCCATTGTTTGCTGACACTTTGGGCAACAGACGATACATTTTCCTGATTTAGCATTAGTTGGCGTTCATCCAGACACTAATGTCTGTCAGATAAGCTTCCAGATTTTCTTATATGCTATCCCAACTGTCCTGTTGTTTGATTACAATGTGAATGTGTGGTTCGTCAGCATAACAACGATAGTGGAGGCCTAACATCGAGCCTTCAGGAACCCCGAAATCTTGTCATGTGTGGTAGATCCTATGGCAACATACTGTCGTCGTTCACTCAAATAAGACTGTATCCAGCATAGTGTGTCACCAGTCACTCCATAAGTGTACTCTAGACGTTTGCAAGGTATGCCATGATCAAGCAGTTGACAGGTCCAGCATGCCAAGCACTGCTCTGAACTTGTTATCCAATGCAGCAGCTATGTCATTTTGTACACGTAGGGGGCCATCTAAGTAGAGTGCCCCATCCGGTAGGCCGATTGCAGGTTGTCATGGAGACTGTTTGCATGGGGATGAACCTCTTATCGCCAGGACAAAACATTCTCTAAGATCTTAGACAGTTGTCTAATATGTTTCCTCTTGAAACACAATTGAACCTTTTATTCAGCCAATGATTTGTTCATGATTTAGGTAATCAAATGAAGCAGTGCTTCAAGACATTGCTGTAATAAGGCTGTAGGAAGTGGATACAGCTCACAGGACTTCGATTGCGAGCTTATGATGATATTGCGTAACTCGTTGGTGAGAGCGTTGTCAATGGTTCCCCTTAAAATGTAAAGTCAGCAGTCATGATAGAAATAGCATTGTCAACAGTAGAGTTCACTTCGCCAATATTGTTTTCTGATTGTGCTGATTTTATTCAGAAATTAATCATTGAATTTGTTTGACAAGTCTTTTTCAGAAGTACAGCTTTGCATGATGATTTAACGTTTATGACGCATGAGGTTTTTGGTGAGTCTAAAAAGCTGCCTGTTGTCCTTTCACATTCTGCGATTCTTTCCGGATAATAAGCCTGCTTGCATTGGATGAGAAGTGGGCCAACTAGGCAGACTTAACCTGAGAATAAAATAAAATTAGCCAGAATAAATCTGTTGGTGAACGGTTGGTTTAGTCTTTCGCCATCGTCTCTCAGCTTTCCCGCGGTTCTATGTTTTCTAGTGGAGATTTCCATTATACAACGGGCATTTGGTCTCACAGTTATCACCTAAGTCTGTAGAGGTGCACGTTTCTTTATAAGGCCTTCTATACCAGATGCTTCAACAAGATCATCAATCCCCCTTTCAGGGATGTTGAAGGGCAGAAAACGACTAAATGTCATTGTTCAAATCGGGTATGGAAATTTCGCGGAATTTTCGGAACTCACCTCCTGAAATTGCTCCATGAATGACCAAGTTGTATATCTTCCCTTGTAATGACCACATCTAGTGTGTGGCCATGGGTATATGACCTATGGAATCGAGTAGCCCAGAGAACTGACAAACACCAACATTAGATAGATCGTCTAAGTGGGTTTATAGGTAGTCCGTGATAGTTATATCTTGTGGAACAACAATCTGGTGGTCTAAAAAGGTAGACCACTTATAAAAACACAGTATTTCGGAAAGAATAATGTTTAGATGGAGGAGATAATACACAATCTGAATTATCTATCACCAGCATTAGCTTGGAGAGAGAAGGCTCGCACTGAGGCCTTTCTTAAACAGAACAGCCACCCTAACACCACGTCTGCCGAGTCAAGCATTGTGGATGAATTCATTGCTCAGCTAGTATAGTACCTGGTCAAAGACATCTGAACCTATCCGGGTTTTTGTCAATGCAAGAGATGTTACAAAATATCCAATGGAAATTGGCTTATAAATTACACGTAGAAGAGGATTGTGAATAAAATAGTTGCAGCCGCCAAAACAAAAATAATTTTGTCATTTCGTGGTTGCAGTATTTTAAAATGAAATATCAGATTTTAATATTTGTACAGTTGACTTTCGGTTATTCACTTTCTAGAACTTTCTTTTTGAGGGTGCACAGACACAGAGACCAGTAGGTGACACAGAGCCTGGCTAGGTAACAAACTCTCTCATTTCTGTTGACATTTCTCTATTTATTTAAAAATCACTTCACTTACATGAGTCATTATCCTATATGAAGATATTAAATTGCTTAAATCTATTGGAATCAGCCGGAAATCAGTAACAAATATTTGCAATTTTCTTTTTTTTGATCTAAAATGATAAGCAAGAGTGAGTTCCCCTTTATGATTACATTTTGCACGGTATTTCTTAGAACATGTTTTATACCCATTACTATCTAGTGAATCAATCTGTATGTCAAAACCTATAGTTGTAATATTTTGGAGGTCATGATTTTGATCTGTGTTCGCATGTTTATTCATATCACGAGTAACACGAATACTCGATATGAACCCATATCTGTGATTAACAACAGCGTCATGGTCTAAGCATTGTCAACTTAACAGATTTTCAAAATTAGGTAAGTATCTTAAAACCGGAGTAGTATGCTATATTCCGTGTTTGTATTGTCTAGCCATTAAACTTACCAGCCTTAAACAAATAAGGACAGGAGTAAAATCTATATTATTTACAAAGGTGAGACTCTAGAGAGAAGTTCAAAGTATGTTTAGCTTAGTAAATAAATGTAAATTTGTGTCTGTATCTATAGGTTGCCTTTCTTTATTGAACGTATAACATGCACTGGTCCAATAGAAATGTTTAGAAGAAACCCAGAAACCAAAAATTTGTTTTGCAGTTTTTTTAAGATACTGACTCTCCAGGCTTTCAAAATTGTGAAAACCCAGCTTATACTTATTTGGTGATACATTTGTTAGCATGTCGGTTTGGTAATGTCAATTGAAGCCAGTTTAACTAGCTATGGAAGTGTCTAGCGATGTGGGCCTGATGACATTCTCGACAGGATAAACGAGGTTCTATTGTGTATATGACCTTGCTGCATTTCATAGTCATCGATTTTTTTGTGATGTTGGTAGTTTTTCACTGCCCAGAGAAATAAAACGAAACGTTATCAATGTAAAAAGACCGAGTCTGAATTGTTGTCAATTGTTGGTTAAAATAAAACTTTCTTTTATAAACTCTGATATAATACTAAAACGTTTTCAATCAATAAATTATCAAACTTAGTAAAACTAAAACTAAAAGCTAAACATATTGTTCAAAGAAGTAAAAAGAAGCGTATTAACGAATAAATCGAGATTGAAGTTTGTATTGCCAAATTTCGGTGAGCGAGTATCGTACTATGTACATGGACTTTTACAATACAATTTTATAATGGAATCAGGTGCTGTCATTTAACGGCAATCGTCACCACCACAAGTTTAATACGTGCTTGCATAACCACACATGTACGTGACCGCGGCTGGTGGGTTAGTTCGTCCTTGCTATGGGAAGATAACCATCTCCATCATCAACTTACGGTAGTTGGTGAGTGTGGGACCAGAGATGGTTGATTAAGTATATCCTCTTCTGGTACGGTGTGGGCAGGACATAAAACCCTTCGGTGTTAAGCAACTATGGTTCTACGGGCCATGTGTTCGGCCCTCCTTGATGTAGCGACATTCATACCATTTGCCTCGTATACTGAAGTTGCCTTGGTGATTACGTCTCGCCAAGATGGACGTTCTTGAGCGATAATTTCCCAATTGTTGTTGACAATGGAAAAACATTTCATGAAGGCTTTAGGGTGTCTTTGGACTTTTTTGCCTAGCCTCCATGGAAACAAGTAATAATCATGTTGGTTCCAATATTCTTTGTTCTATAAAAACAAGTTATACATTTTCTGCTGAAACGGTCTGAATTCGGTCTCAACAAATCCAGTTTTTACAACTTATATTAATGACTCTTGTTGGCCCGGATGTTAGCGCACAGTCTTGATGCATGAAGAAACCTAGTACCCGCAAAAAAAACACGTGGTCAGGCAACTGACTCAATACCTTTCCACGTCTGAGCGGGGAATCGAACCCCAGCCGCCTTGTTGAAAGGCCAGTGCGCTATCCTCTGCGCCATCCGACCAACCATTTGGTATTAAATGAAGATATCCTCTATATCTGAAATAATTTCTAACAAATACGGCAGTATTTTATATTCACATATATGTATATATATATAACTCAGAGACGGTCACAAAAAATAGCGTGACACCGAAAGGTCACTATATTTCCCCCGCCAGTCTGCGCGTGAAAGCGATCTAGACCCATGGGTCGGATAACATTTTCCAGCACTGCCGGAAATGCGGATATCTCGGTCTAGTATGCAAGAATTCCTTTTATCATCTATATTTTATTTTATACCACCTACCGGTAACATGATAAATTCATTAAAAATTGAAAACGACTTGAGAACAACTTGAGAACGGCTTTTCCCATTCCCCAGCACTTGGGAACGCGCTTTCTCAAAAAAGAACGTCTGCTCGCGCCAGATGACGTCCGAAACCGGAAATAGTGTCCACACATAAGTGATCCACGTAAGAAAAAAGTTCGTCATAAACATATCAATACAATGTTACGGAAATATATTGTGAGAACAACAGCACCATTTCAGGTGTAAATGTACATATGGAAAAGCCAATGATGATAGGATTGTTTTTAAAAATATATTTTCTATGTAGTTTTAAGGTTCATTGTATTCCACGACAAACACTGAAAAGGCAGTGTGATAATCTATAAGTCTCACCGTAGGGTTGAGACGGGGGATTCCTCTTTTTAAAACAATATTCTAACACGATTCGTTTGCAACGCGTGTTTTGATTGGATACGGATCATGTTCTAATCTGCGATAGAATCATGGTCAATCGTGTTAAGCCCCTCCCATCGCACTTAAGCCACGCCCCGTTTCTAACCAAAACAATATGGCGTCAAGCTCGCCTCTAAGGGAAATCCTGCTGATAAGTCTAGCAGGCAACAGAACAGAAACGACCGATGAAATGTATTTGTTGAATGAATTAAAGAGTAAAAAGTACACATTCCTTGTTCTTAACTCCATTTATTACTGAAACGTTTGTTCCATCCTTGTGAAGGCATCTATTTAGATCCGAAATCAAATGAAGCATTTCACATGTGGTATGCATACTGACATGGAAGTGTAAGAACTTGGTCAATATTAATCCAAATGTGTCGTATACACTTTGGTAACAGGACGTTAACGAACAATCAAACGAATCCGCCTCGTCAACATACAGATCGAGCGCTCGCCATTATGGGCGGGGCCAAATGACCGACTTTTGAAAGCTTCTTTCCGATTGGTCAGTCCGCTGCAGAATGACACGTCGCCAGTTCAGGTCACAAAGTATTTTACTACTTTCTTTGGAAAAGGAAATACAATGTTTCTAAACATATTAGTGTAGTACATTTGTTGAGGTGTGTTAGAATGGGGATAGTACGTTGTTTTTCGTGTCTATCTGGCGATTAGAACATGAAATTTGGTTTAAACTTTCGACCTATCGGTCTCTAGTTCAAACCCAAATTTCATGTTCTAATCGACCCAAAACAACGTACTATCCCCTAAGTATGACGTCACTTCAACAATCCATCAACTTCGCGTCAACCCTGAATTTAGCATGTAACGTTATTATTACAATGTGAATATGATACACAATGGGAGAACAGGGTCAGAGAAAAAGAATCCTTCATCCTCTTATGGGTGGGATAGGGACATCTCAACCCTCGGGTAAAGATTATTAAGTTAACAAACACTCGGCAAAGCTGACGATGGAAATAATGAAATAAATGTTTGCATTTCTTGAAATTACCAGTTGTATTTCATATGGGAGAAAATATTTATTCCCCACATTAGAAATAAGGCCGAAAATCTCAATCCTCGGGGAAACATTCTTGGACTAGACATTTAAGAATCTTACCTTGGGTTTAGATTGCACCGTCTTAAATATCTGGCGAAGCATCGGGCTATATATCTGATAATCTTACCATGATGGTTGATTTTTTTTTTTTTTTAACCCGAAGCCGTGGGCCAGACATTTAGGAATGTTATCCCGGGGGGTGAGATTTGTTCTGCCTTACCCCTCAGATTTTTCCAGTGTTCATGCAAGTATGAATGGGGAAAAGTTTACTTACACAACACATCAGCGGCCGTAGCAAAGCGAAGGCCGTTCATGTGAAGTGTGTAAGTAAATTTGTAATTCGATTTATTTGTACTGATTCGATGCGATTTGGGTAAGACGACAGAACTTGTCACTGTTGTGAGTATGATCAACTGTAGATTAAAGTTATTTCATTTAAAACCTCAAATACCTATACTAATGAAAACTAATTTGGAATTATATTAGTTTCACCATAGGGTTGCGACGGAGGAATTCCCCAGTCATATCAATTGTATGGCGTCACGCCAACAATGCATGAACGTCACGTCAACGAAGCATCGAGACTGCAGCATCAACATTACAGTTTGTTACCCTTCTAATTTGTAACACTCTTTCTGATTAGATATCTTGCCGGGGTCTATATTTCTATAGACCCCGCTCTGCCGGGGTCTATAAAAGCACGTGCCAGGGGAGATAACTCAAGCTAGAATATATCTTCATAACAACAAAGATGGCATCCGACACACACACAAGCGTTCGAGGTGTGCTAATCATTTACAGGATAACATAGCCTACTTAATGGAAAGCAAATTTAACTAAATGGGTAATGAGGGGCCGCTATGGTACTAATAAACAAAGATGGTTGTGTATTGTCCGAAATATTGCCGCAAAGGTTTTTCTGGTAGAGGCTTTGTTTAATAGCAGTCAAATAAGCTTACAACTCAAACTCACAAAGTGACTTCTAACTTTGCAGATTTTTTTTATTAAAGATTGCCAGGGTTAGGAAGGGTATACTGGCTCATAAACCCCTTTGGTTTGTATAGACCCCTCGGCTTCGGCTCGGGGTTAATAAAAACAAGACGGGGTCTATGAGGCCCTAGATCCCTCCTAACCAAGAGATAACTAATAATATTTACCCTTGCGCTGTAACCCACTATATGAACATTACCAGCAGAAATGCATTTCATTGAAATATGTAACAGAGGTCATTATTTGTTTCTATGCCTCCGTTAGGCGTCGAACCCGGGACCACTGGTTTACTAGTCTTACGTTCTACCAAATGAGCTAACGAGAAATTTTCCTTAGCTGAGTCAGTGGGAAGCGGCTAGTATTTTACCAGGATGACAAGTATGAAAGCAGAAATTCTCGTGACGTAACACATGGTTTACTGCTGACGTCATAGATACATGTAAACCTTGTTCAATGAGAGTCATGTCGTTTCGCTTCGTATAATATGGAAATGCCTCAATTGACTACTGTTGATTATTGGCGCCAATTTTGTTTAAAAAGGACTGTTCCGCCAATGTCGTTTAAATGACGACGTGTATATACACAAAATGCAGTAAAATAATTAATTATTTAAGAACAAATAGATAAAATTAAAATTATTAAAATTAAAGTGTTTTTAGTAAAAATGTAAATATATGCTTGGGAGTCATGTTTAATATGGGTGTAACAAATTCGCGTTCATACCGGCAGGAAAAAAAATATAAAACGTTCAATCCCTATATATGAATATGACAGGGTCAACAGTGTAAAAGAAAAATGCATCATTCACCCTCTTGGGGTGATATTGGGAATGTCCAACCCTCAGGTTGATAATGTACATGTATCGTGTTATATGGATATCTATGACAAAGTATCGTGTTAAATAGATAACTTTGACAAGTAATTGTGTTAATAAGATAATTTTGTCAAGTGATTGTGTTAATTAGATAATTTTGACAAGGTTTTGTGTAATATATATAACTTTGACAAGTAATTGTGTTAATTAGATAATTTTGACAAGGTTTTGTGTAATATAAAAACAATGACGCTCAATCCCTATATATTACTTTGACAAGGTATTGTGTTATATAGATAACGTTGACAAGGTATTGTGGTATACATGTATAGATTACTTTGACAAGGTATTGTGTTATATAGATAACGTTGACAAGGTATTGTGGTATACATGTATTTATTACTTTGACAGTGTATTGTGTTATATAGATAACGTTGACAAGGTATTGTGGTATACATGTATAGATTACTTTGACAAGGTGTTATTTTAAATGCAATACTTTGACAAGGTTTTGGGTAATATACGTCGACAATGTATTGTGGTATACATGTATAGATCACTTTGACAAGCAATTGTATTATATAGATACCTTTGACAATATATCATGTTACTTGTATAAAAGGAATTTTGACAATGTGTTAAAATATGTATGATTATTTAAAAAAGGACGACAAGTATTTCTAACATGGTTGTCAAAGTGAATAACATTTTTAATGTTGAGCATTTATGTGTCCATTTCAAACATAGTTGTTTATAAATTGATTGTAATGTGTTATTTTTTTACTGTATTCTCCAGCTTACTATTCAATTCAATGACACATGTATTCAGCAAAACAACAAACTACACTACAGTTTGCTTTTTCAGTGTCACTTGTAAACCTGTGTATCAATATATATCTTCATCTAGCTCGGGTTGAAGTATCGGAAACCCTGTCCCTAACCCCATTATCGTTGCTGGTCCATGTGGTGTTCGGCTTGGAAAGGTTGCACTACACCTGATGACCTTTACAACTTGCACTTCGTTTCATCATCACATTAGACTTATATATGCATGGCCGATTTTTTCTGTTACGAAAATAATACAAATAGGGATTTATAGTTGAATTTACGTAACCGAACCAAGTCACAATTTTCCAAAGCACCTCACTGATCGTGTAGTTCATAAGTGGGTCGATGACGTTGAAGACAAAAAATGGCAACCAACATATGAGGAAACAGCCCAGCATAATGGCTATTGTCCTGGCAACACTAGCCTCCCTCATGAGGAAGTGTTCTTTTTGTTTAGACTGCACTGCCATACCGTCTGTCATTTGGCGAAGTTGTCGTGTTCGAACTCGAACATTCCAAAAAATCTTAAAATTTAGCACTAACATGAATATTGACGGAATGTAGAATGAAATGACAGAGCATATGACAGCATAATAGGCATTAACTCTGAAATGGCACTGAGAAGAACAAGAATAATATTCTTCTATTCCGATCATGTGAACTTTACCAAATATTAATCCAAATGAAATTACGGCCGGCAGTGACCAGCAGAGCATCAGTAGGGTTGCCACACAAGTTTGGCTGATCAGATCGTGATACTTAAAAGGCAAACATATCGCCACATACCGATCTATTGTCATACACATCAAATGTAGAATTGACGTTGTTGTAAACATGACATCAAAACTCCAAGCCATGAGACAGATATTTGGATCACTCAGCCACGCCATGTTACTCACTTCCTGCAGTATGGAGAACAGCATCACGAAAATTGCTACAGCAATGTCCGCAATGGCCAAAGACACTACAAACACATTGGCTTTCTGCCGGAAGTTACTGCGTCTGACAATGATGATGATGACCAAGAGGTTTCCTAATATTGTCAATACCGGAAGGCTTGAAAGGCAAATGATTACAAGTGTCGAAACCACGCCATCTCCCAAGATCTGTTCCGGTTTAGGCTCGGGCAAGCAACTTAGATTCACGGTCTCATTCTCCATACTCAATTAAATCTTACAAAATCCGCAGTGGGTTCGATGTTGAAATGGCAACGATTTACTCCGCTTGATCGTTAAGAGAATTTCTAGTTAAATTAGGCTAGTTGTATATTTCCACGTGTAATGTTGTCTGTATTGTAACTTTTTTATTTCGATTTCCTGTCGCAGAAAAGAGCAGAAACACAAAGAACCGCTACAATACGATTCATTAAGCAGTAATTATTCGTGACCGGCTATCTTTACTCTTATCGTAATGTACACATTCTCTCCCTAGCTGATAGATGCTGTTCATCCAATTCTAAATAGCATAACTCCTTAAGGCAATGCTGTACGTAGAAACACAGTGCAGTCGAGAAGACTTTGCATAGTTCAAGTATACCCGTTTATCACAGAGTTCCACTGACGAACTGAAAAGCGTATCGACCTTTCACCTTACTCAAACGTTCTGTTACATGACCATATTGATTTTACATATGGTTGGAAATTTAATGTTAACCACGGTTGACGAATAATACTGCTCTATGACGATTTGTTCTCACCTTAACTAACCATCATCGCAGTAATGTTCAGTACACTGCACATTTGAGTATCAATAGTTATATCTAATTTAAGCGTAAACATTTACGACATCCTGATGATGAACAACAATATTCCGACATTACGTTCATAACATTTCCGCTATTCCACTGTAGATGAAGCAGCTGGTAACACATGTCAGGTTTTTGACCAGTTCTTTGTAAGAAAAATGTTCTCAATTGGGTTGTAACGACCAGCTGGTTATGACAATCTAATAACCAAAATCATTTTGTGTGTTTATTTTTTTACTTTTAGATAAAGGTTCTCATAACCGTCAAATGCACTGTAGAATCTCAATGACGAGTTGATGCATTTCCTTCTAGTGTTTTCCTTTGTTTTTGTTTGTTATGATGACCTTGTCTATGAACAGTACGGTTATCTGTCCGGACTGTTCTTTCCTGATGTTCTTGTGCTTTCTGAAACAAAAAGAAATAACATGTTAAACATTGCACAGAAATGTAATTCAGCACTCATACATGTATATCATAACATGTTATATATAACTTACCGCACACCGCTTCGTTTGGAGGAGGTTTTATTTATGTATGTGGCGTAACAATATGTTCTTAATCTAAACATGGCCAATTCGTTGTCTGACACACAGCTATTTAGTATTACTGTGTCTTAAGGGTGTTCTGCGATATCTGTTGCTCATTTAGTAAATCAGTGTAATACTACATCAAACAAATTCTGGGGGTTTCAAATGCCGACTAAGAAACCAACGAGTGATGGTGACCTACAAATGTATCAGGTGAGTTGAAGATTAACTGTGACATAGATGATTCAGTCCTTACATTTACATTCAGACGTATTTCGATAATAGTTTTGACGATCTGATGAGTTATAAAATATCAGACTTCTGCAAGTCTAATATCACAGAATGTGACGTCATCACTCACTGTGTGACGTCGTCCGGGTAAGATTAATATAATATTTTCGCTGTAACTGACCGAGATCGGTTTATCTCAGTCTAGAGTTAAGTTTCTGTAACATAATACCAACCGAGGCGTACATCAAGATTAGGATGTAACAACATTTTAGCCCGAGACTGATATAATTGATTTTTTTCGCGCAATCTTTAGTTTGAAAAAAATGCAATGTCAATAAAGACTACAAGTGTCCCGTCTGGGGCTTCAAATAAATATGGCCTCTATACTTCTAAAGCTACCTTTCAATGCTTCGCGTAAAAATGTAGTCCGTCCTTACAATGAAGACCACGTATTTCACAGTGTAGATTATATTTTATTTACAACATCAGGAATATAACAACATCAAAACACTTTACATGACGACAAAACAGAATATTTTAATGCAGATTGTCAATTTCGAGTCGTTAACGCGCGGATACATACATCGTTGTGTAAAAATTCCGCGATATGTCGAATAAAGGTATGTTCCAGACAGATCGGACGAGATAGAAAAAAATCTAGTCCGGGGTATGACCTGGGATGTCTCTGTCTGAGGTGCGAGAAAACTGGCTCTTTTGTATTGGTTTAAACAATATAACAACATACCTGTCACCTTCCAAAATTTCAAAAACTGTAATTTTCTAGTGTTTACATGTATTTTAAGCCCTTTGGGATTTACTCATCAATAATTTGCGATTGATTTGTATTGTACCCATGTAGGGCCTATTACAGCTATTACTAGTTGTTCTTGCAAAGGAAATTGCATACGTCATATATAAACTTCGGACCAAGACATTTTAGCAGTATTAACTTCACCTCACATATCTGTCATCTTCCAAAATTTCAAAAAACTGTAAGCTTCTATTGTTTAAACTGTAACTCCGGTGTGCAAGAACGCTCTACAATGGTAAGCCAAGCAATGTCATGAAAATATCGGGGAACAAAAATGTCATTCATATCAATGTATCCAAAGAAATACTAGCACCTGGATCAGAGTACCAATTATATAACAGAAATGACATACAGTCTCTTGTTTACGGGACCTGCCCAGACATGATTGGAACAACCAATGCCACACACCCAAAATTTCAACATTAAATAACTAGCTCAGACATTTACGACATCCTGATGAAGAGAACCAATATTCGGATATCGCTTTCATAACATTTCCTCGAATCAGCTTTACATGAAACAGCTCGTAACACATGTCAGGATTTTGACCTGATATTTATAAGAAAATATTCTCAATCGCGTTATAACGACTTAGTTATCACAAAACTATGTACAGTAATATAATCCAATAACCAATTTCATTTTTCTTTTTACTTTTAGATAGAGTTTTTCCATCGGCAATTGTACTGTAAAAACATCACGATGACGAGTTGATGCATTTCCTCCTTGTATTTCTTTTGGCTTTATACAATTAATAAATCAATAACACGATTTGAGTGTTGAGATATAAGTGATGGACCCTTTCATACCATCAATAATCAGATGTGAATAGTCGAGATATCAATGATTCACCCTGGCATACTCTAAAAAACACGACGCCAGTAGACGTGATATCAATTATTTACCCTGTCATACACTCAATAACACGAAATGCGTAGTCGAGATATCAATGATGTACCCTTTCATACCATCAATAACACGACGGAAGTAGTCGAGATATCAATGATGTACCCTTTCATACCATCAATAACACGACGGAAGTAGTCGAGATATCAATTATGTAACTGTCATAAACTCAATAACACGATATGAGTAGTAGATATGAAAGATGTTCCATGTTATACACTCACTAAAAAGATGTGAACAGTCTATGTATCAAAGACGTACCTGTCATACACTCAATAACACGATCAGAGTAGCTGAGATATGAATGATGTTTCATGTGATACGCTCAATAAAAAGTGTGAACACGATACATTTGTTGGACCGCACAGCGCACCACAAATAGCGTGCGCACATCGTGCATACATCGTGCACACACCGTCCGCACATTGTCCACATATGGTACACACAACTGTGCGATTTAACAATCGGTCGCCCCGTTGTGCGCTTCTCTCCGCACAAATGTGCGATTTGGTAGAATTGGTTGATCAATATTACTGAGAAAAAAACTCCGGAGCCCTCGTATGGAATAAGGGACACTGTACATATAAATTGCCCATCAAATCAATTAGGATTATGTTTAATTTTACAATGCGTGTTACACAGAATTACAGTGACCGTTAGACTATCAAGAATGGGTTTAGCTCCCATGTAACAGAACTGGTAAATAACATTTTGATGATTAACCGGAGTTTTACCTGGCTTGTGCCTTACAAAGAGAGTTGATATGTGATACCGTATGACCGTTATGAAAACACAACTGGACGTTAAGTATTCGTTTTGGTCTATATCCCTTCACCTGGCTTTTCACACCTTGGCGGGATAAATGTAGCTAGAATATAGAAGTATACTTAATGCGCAATTTGATATGTTTAAACACGAGACCGTATTAATTGTTAAGCCATTTCTCAATTTACTCCAGCCACGATTGTCATCGCACAACGTTCGTCCATCGTCCGCACAAATGTGCGCAAGCAATAATCGTCCATATTTCAATCGTTCGCCCATCGTGCACACTCCGTGCGCACACCGCGCGCACACCGTAACATTGTGCGTTCCCACAACTGTATGAGTAGTTGAGTCGAAATTTCAATGATGCACCTGTCATACACTAAAAAACACGACGGGAGTAATTGAGATACTAATAATGAACCCTGTCATAGTCTTAGCAACATTGTATGAAGTTGAGACATCAATTATGTACATGCACCGTACACTCAACAAGAGGCCCAGAGGGCCTGTATCGCTCACCTGAATATTTAAGCAGTCATAGCAAACTATTCTCAATAAATATTACACTGTACTACAAATATTTCACCTGCAAACTTTGTCGACTCCATCAGTTGAAACTACCAGCCAAATAAACTTAAATATGATGCTATGCGTTTTGGTTCTTCTTCAGAAGTTGTTTAAAGTGTTTGACATATTTGCCTCTGTGACCTTGTAAGTAGGTCAAGGTCATTTTCCTTCTCAAAGTTTGTTGGCTCTATCCCAAGAAGCTTCCACCCAAATTTTATAAATCCATTACTTTTGGTTCTCTGTGACTTTAAAGTAGATTGAGGTAATTTCCATTTGCAAACTTTGGCGAGCTTTATCACAAGAAGCCACCAGCCAAATATAATTATGTGATTCTATGCCTTTCAATTATTCAGAAGAAGTCGTTTGATGTGTTTGACATATTTTACCCTTGTGACCCTGACAGTACATGCATGTCAAGGTCATTTTCATTATCAAACTTTGTTGGGCTCTATCCCAGGAAGCAACCAGCCAAATATGAAGATTATATACCTTTTAGTTCATCATTAGAAGTCTTTACGAGCGTTTGACATATTTGACCGCTGTGACCTTAAAAATAGATTGAGGTCATTTGCATTTTTAAACTTTGTCAGGCTCTATGCCAGGATGCCACCAGTAAAAAGGAAGAATTATACCTTTTAGTTCTTCAGCAGAAGCCGTTTTAAGAGTTTGACATATTTGACCGCTGTGACCTTGAAGGTAAGTCAAAGTCATAATCATTCTTAAACTGTGTCCGGCTCTATCCCAGGAAGCAACCAGCCAAATATGAAGATTATCTCTCTTTCAGTTCTTCAGAAGCAGTCGTTTAAAGAGTTTGACACATTTGAGCTCTGATACTTTGAAAGTAGGTCAAGGTCTTTTTTATTCTCAAACTTTGTTGGGGTTTATTTCAGGAAGCCCCCAGCAAAATATGAAGTCTCTATACCTTTCAGTTCTTGAGTAGAAGTCGCTTGAAATATTTGACACTTTTGACCTCTGTGACCTTGCAAGTAAGTCAAGGTCATTTTCGTTCTTAAACTTTGTCGGTCTCCTTCCAATGAAACTTTCAGCAAAATATCATGGTTTTGGCCTGTCCGTCCTTCAGAAGAAGTTGTTTAAAGGGAAAGTTGACGGACGACGGACGGACAGACGACGGACGCCGCACCATGGCATAAGTTACGTTCACTTGCCCTACGGGCAGGCGAGCTTATACATTTGTAACACGACATGAGTAGTCGAGATATTACTGTTGTACTCTGTGATATCAATTATGTACCCGTCATAGATTCATACGATGTGAGTAGTTGAGATATTAATGGTGTACCCTGCAATAAACTTAATAACACGATGCGAGTAGTTGATATATTAGTGGTGTACCCTGCAATACACTTGATAGCACGATGTGAGTAGTCAGGATGTCAATTACGTACCCTGTCATACACTCGATAACATGATTTGAGTAGTCGAGATAGCAATGGTGTATCCTGTCATACATTCAATAACACGATGTGAGTAGTCGTGTTTTTATGAGTCCCAAAATAAGAAACAGGATAACATATATTTAAGAAATTGACATTGGGATTCAGTCAATTAATTCCATTACACAATTATGTCAAAGATATTAAAAAATGTTCATTTATGGCGAAATGAATATGTATACAAATGTGAGACATATCAGCTACAGGCACAGTAACATAATTCACGGATAAAATATTCAAGGACGCTTGGAATGATTAAGTTTGACTAGTTTTAATGAATCATTCATCATGATGACGTAATGTTTATATTTTGCTATTGAGATACAACTGCTAATATGCTATACTTTAACGCAGAAATACTATTACTCGGATGATTAACGACTAACTTGGTGATTAACGACCACTCAGGTGATACACGACTATTTGGATGATTAAGACTACCTGGATGATTTATGATTTCCTGGTTGTTTAACGATTACCTGGGTGTTTTATGATTGCCTTGGAGATTTATGAGGATACCTTGGTGATTTACGACTTTATGAGTGACTAACAATTATCTGGGCGATACACCAGTATCTGGTTAATTAACGATTACTTTGGTAATTTACGACTATCCGTATAATTTTATGATTGCCTGGGTAATTAATGATTTACTGCGTAATTGACGATGATTTGGGTGATTTATGATTGCATAGGTGATTTGATTACCTGGGTTATTTACGACCATCAGGGTGATTTACGATAACCTGAGTGATTTATGATAACCTGTATAATGGACGATTAC
This sequence comes from Chlamys rubida, assembly GCA_032359455.1. Classification (NCBI taxonomy): domain Eukaryota; kingdom Metazoa; phylum Mollusca; class Bivalvia; order Pectinida; family Pectinidae; genus Chlamys; species Chlamys rubida. Next base: position 1,052 of record JAUMHH010210969.1, on the reverse strand, counting down.
CTGGGAGAGTTATGATAACCTAGGTGATAAACTATTACTTTGGTGATTTAAGACTACCCTTTCTATTAACGGTTACCTTGGTGATTTACGACTACCTGGGCGATTAACGATTACCTTGGTATTTTATGATTGCCCAGGTGATTTATGATTACCTGGGCGATTTAAGACTACCAGGGTCTTACCTTAGTGGTTTACGATTACCTTTGTGATTTACGATAACCGGGGTGATGTAAGACTATCTGCGTGATAAACGATTGCCTGGATGATTTAAGATTACCCGGGTGATTAACCATTACCTAAGAAATTTGTGATAGCCCAGGTGATTTACGACTTCCTGGATTATTTACGACTACTTGTGTGATTAACGACTACCTGTGGGAATTTACGACTCACTGGGTGATTTACAATTAACGTGGTGATAAACGACTACATGGGTGATTAACGACTAATTACGAATAACTGGGTGATTTAAGACACACTGGCTGATTTAAGACACACTGGGTGATTTAAGACACACTGGGTGATTTACGACTACCTAGGTAATTGACGATAACCTGGGTGATTGACGATAACCTGGGTGATTTACGACTAACTGGGTATTCTACGACTAACTGGGTATTCTACGACTAACTGGGTATTCTACGACTAACTGGGTATTCTGTAAAAACAGCATAGTTCTATGAATAAAACATATCGAGGCTAGCTCGGGAGTCAACCCTGTACCTCCAATCACAAAACCGTCACTTTCATAAACTGAGCTACTTGGTCAACTGTTGTACCCTGGCCAAAGTGTTCTTTAATTATACCATGAACGAAAATGAGGCCAGGTAACTGTATGCTTTAAACTACTATGGTATTTTACCTGCAGTAAAACAGGGATCCTTTTGCTATTATGACATTTAGTGACATAATTATTGGGAAATATACTAGCGGAAAAAAGAAACTGCGCATGCGGAGAATTGTTATAGAATAATAATATAATAATAAAATATTTTATTTAAGTGTCACACATATTTTACATAGCACATCACTTACATAATAAAAATACACAT
>JAUMHH010210958.1:0-12746 GCA_032359455.1 Chlamys rubida | reverse complement strand
GAATATCGAATGAAGAATCTGTGTCAATATTGAGCTTGCAAGTATAGTAGAAACATTCAAAATCCTCGGGAATAAAAACCCATATTTGAGGGTACGGATTTCAAGCATTTTCGTGAGAGCTAATACGAGTTATCCGCCCTTTGCTTGGGCATCGCTGCCATTAGTCTGACAGCTCATTGTTGGACAACAAGGCCCTTAATACGATTGTGAGATATTATACACAGCTAACACATTGTGATAGACAATTAATGAAGAAGTCTGATATCTCATTGCTGGGCAGCAAGGTCCTAAATACGATGGTAACCTGATTCTTCACCTTATATGGATACCTGTCCAGAAGAATCCATGTCTACGTATGGTCAACAGGACTTATCTATCAAGAGCATCAAGGTACTCGGATGTTTTCTTTAAGGGAAGAAAAGTTCCGATCGTGACACTGACGTCATAGAGTGTTCATTAACAAGCCAACATTAGTCTACTTACAGTACAATATTCAAGAATAATCTATAAAATCGTAGAATGTTTACGTTGCCGTTTCATTAAACAACAAAATAACAAAAAGAGAATTCGATTGAATTATGCACTTTCTAAATCTTATTAGATAGTAGCAGTGAAATAAAATCAAACTTATAAACTGGATGTGACCATAGTTCCAAAACGTATTTGAATAGCATTAAGTATCTCTGCACTTTGCTTTACTGTCAATATGAAATTCTCAAAATTCCAGTCGCTCTGTTCCTACTTTCTACACAGGGTTAAGCTTTATACCTATCAAACATCGTGTTTAGTCCCTACTTTCTACACAGGGTTAAGCGTTATACCTATCAAACATTGTGTTTAGTCCCTACTTTCTACACAGGGTTAAGCTTTATACCTATCAAACATCGTGTTTAGTCCCTACTTTCTACACAAGGTTAAGCTTTATACCTATCAAACATCGTGTTTAGTCCCTACTTTCTACACAGGGTTAAGCTTTATACCTATCAAACATCGTGTATAGTCCCTACTTTTAACACAGGGCTAAGCGTTATACCTATCAAACATCGTGTTTAGTCCCTACTTTCTACACAGGGTTAAGCTTTATACCTATCAAACCTCGTGTTTAGTCCCTACTTTCTTCACAAGGTTACTATTTACGCAACTTAAGCATACATATTTAGTCCATACTTTCATCAAATGGTTTTATTTACGCCAATTACAGATACATTCCTAGTCCCACAATCATTTATAGTTAGTATGTTATACATACCACAGACAAAGAGACTACGATATCAACCTGAATCATCAGACAACAAACATCGAATCAAGATCAGATTTCCGATCAGGGTATCTCAACACGGCCTTCCCCTCTGCCAAAACAGGACTTCATGGAGCTGATTAAATGTTTGAAATAAAAACGATCAATACGGTGGTTACAATGATTTTGAAAGTATAATCATGGTGCAGGAAAAATAGATTTTCACGGGTGAAAGAACAGATAATAACGAGGTCAATATGAACAAATTCATCGATACCCTAAAATAGAAACGGGCTTGTTGAAAAGATAGTGTTAAGTGTCACCAAAGAAATGAAGACTCAATAAACAAGACATAGTAAAATACATCATGTAGTGATGGTGTCGGATACAATTGGTGGACTTCATGTCATTCGTTCGCAGTTTATTGTAACGATCAAGAATGGAGTTGGATAAAGAACTATTTCGTCAACGAAATGAATAAAAATATAACTGAATTCTATAAAACTGTGTCAGGCCCCCTTGGTATGTCTTGTTTCCATAGATGTGTATTGTAAGCATATGTTTTCGTGTTAAACACTGAATTAGGAAATCTTCAAAAAGATTAGAGACTGAAATGGCAAAAAGACTCAATAACCAAAGCGGAAGATGAGTTGAAACAAGCCAACCAATCCACGTAGATAGGTGTCAACAAATCATTGGTAGAAATTAGGGTTGTCAAACCGATCACATGTTGGTAACAGGTTACCCAAAAAACACGTTTTATGTTAGAAAATGTTCTATTTAAAACTTATTTACACCACAAACATACACGTATATATTAATAAGTATGATAGTTTACTCGTGTATTTCAAGCTAAACGCAGGAAATAGTTTCATGTACAGATTTATTCTCAGTAAGTTTATTTCATGGACAACACATGTTGGAATAAAGGAAGGCGGGATTCAATTACAATTATCTGTACTCGAGATCAGAAATATAATCTGAAGAGTACACACTTGAATGAGGAAGCATGTCTTCTATATTTACCTATCGCATGTAAAAGCAAACTCTACCCCGAAAAGTTGATATTTCACAACTTTGTATTCTGGCTTCCGTTTAAAATGTGTTCATGTTTTTATGGTGTTGGCGGCATCTCTTTGTCAATATTTACTATAGAGAACAAAAACAACACAAACATGTAGGCCAGAACACTGTTTTTTATAACAAAACTATCCGATTTTGGTCGCATCTATAGATAATTTGTAGGTCTAAGCCAGGGAAATTTGGGGTTCCACAAAGGGGTAAATAAACTTTCAGGTTAATCGGTAATTGGTTTTGGAAACCGAGTAACCGGCTAACCCTACAACCCTAGTAGAAATATAAAGCATAACATATATCTCTGAAGATGATGGTCAAATGCCATAGAGCTCCAAAATGTCATTAAAGCACTGATTGAAATAACATCCAGAACATACATAAATTAGAAAGCAAATCAGATAAGTCAGTCAAACCGGTAGTATCATTTATAACAAAATACAAATGAACCACATCCAAAGCAAACAGTTTACATGGTCTGGGGTGGATGTTGCGGTATCTGTGCTGTAACATTCAAGTGAGGTGGCACTATAAAAAATGCCGTTGGAAGCACGGTCCCACTAAAAACATTTCCAGCACACACGCAGGCATACACACATACAGATATATTAGCCAGGTGGCATATGACTAATAGTTAGCGCCTGATAGGGCAGCTCCTGTCAATTCCTCAAAAATTGTTTGTATAAAATTGTACTGATTAATGTATATGCTTATTGTATTAATTGGATATCTATGTAATGTAAAGCGCTTTAGGGTGGCTTTAACGTTTAACTGAGAATCCTAGATAAATACTTGATTCCTGTTAAACAGGTTTAAAACTGAAAGGAGGAGGCTTGCGCACATTATAAAGTCGTGTTACTAAATTGTTCCGGATATACTTATATTTATACAAAGCCACAGGTATATATTTTGATATCTGTAACAGGGAAATATATCAGTTTTATCAAATTGATAGAATCCAATATCTTATCGGGGGTAAATATGATAAAATGTTATTATAAATTCAAACAAACATTGCCCGATACGAGTATACACTATCAGCTAGGGATCTTGTCAAGGTCACCGAGTCGTATGTGATTGTGGATAGGTGCACATACACTAGGTGACCTAGACTACTAGCAAAACATACTGCACATATAGATTCTTTAATGAAAGGAACTGTAATCGGGGCGAGGTGTTCCGAACGCAACAATATACCCGAGGTGTTTCGAATAACCATTGGCTGAAATACATATTTGGACTTATTACCAACTTCGGAAACAATAACTAAATAATCATAATCTATCGACATTCAGGAAAAGACCGCATCAATACAACAGTAAGTGTGATAACTGAAGTCCCTATATACACCATACAAATAATGTTCATACAATAACATAGTCTCGATGTTTAAAGCAAAAGTAGGTCACACAATTCTTATACGGAGTTGTTTTTCTTCCTGAAATACACTGTTCCATTTTACTAAGAAGAGTGTGTCTTCGATAACCTTTTTTAAAAGTGTTATCGGTTATTGTTTATCGTCACCGAACCTTCATCAGTATCAGATGATTTAAAAATGGTAAATTGACTGACAAGGAAGTAAGTAGTGGTAAAGGAACATTCCATAGTGGGTTAACCTATTCTGCGAACTACTTATTTACTGGTTCCATAAATAGGATTACTGACTTATACGTCGATTTAGAGGAAGGAGTTGTGATATGATACAAACAAGTGGCAAATATATTCGACTCGTTTTTAAATAATTTTCTGTTTGATTTTTTGTTTATTATTTAGTTTTTTACAATTTCTTTTAATCACCCTTCATAAGTTTCAAATAATGAATAAGACGTGCCACAATCAAGAGCTTGACAAACAATAAATAAAGATGCTGCAACAGTAGAAATCTTTTAACTTGTGTCAATATTTTACCTAGTAATTCAGTGTTCTGAACTTTGACTTCCGGCTTGGTGTCTAGATTGGCTAAACGGGTTTTATTTGCTTTGTATGAAATAAGCTTGTCCTAATGTAACGGCAGTCAGTTGAAGTTTTGCCAATTCCGGTGCGGGTTTTTCATATATCATACAGAATCCACAAAAGACAAACGTTTAACATATTTGTATTAAAGTACGAGTTATGATCACATACTATTTATAGTTCAGTTACTATTACTTATGATTGAATAAGTTAGTCATAACATTACTGCTAGTGGTCTTATTTATAAATAGTTAAATTTATATTGGATATTTGAATATCTTTATTAAACTTTGATAAATGACGCACAATTGAACCCACTTATAGACCCACGGACTTGGTTTTTTTTAAATTTTTATTCATAGACAAAAACATTCATATACATTTTACATGGTAGACCCAAGAACTTAATTAGATCTGTGATTAGATATTTTACAACAATTAATTAAGATATTTTAAGCTTAGCAGGACAAAGCATCATCAACCTGATGAGGGAAACTACACCTTTCCGACGATGGAATAATCCCTAACGAGGTGAAGGGCACCTGCAGATCATATCAAAAGTAAGCTTGTAATTTGATTTGCGTCTCCGATCATATTTCTTTATTTCAGTTCAGACGGTTTCACTTTTGAACTTCCATAAATGTGTTGGAAGTCAAACAGATTGAACAGCAATGTACGCATTATCCTTTGATTTTACACAACAAATTTAAATGTAGGAACGAAATTGCGTAAGAATATAAACAAATCCTCATAATATAATCGATATTGAACAAAAATTAAGAAAAAATAGCCTGTATTAAGTGTACTTTAGTATTAAAGATAAGATTGGATAAAGTAGACGAGAATAATAGCAACAATGAGTAAATTGCATGTTCTCCTAATTATTAACTTGTTTGTACCAGCATCAGAAGTCATTACTGAATCAAAGTATCCGACAACGAAAAGCATATAATTAAAGTTGAACATCATAAAAATACACGAACACAAACACTGAATAACGCAGATGCTATTTAATCTGGACATGAAATATAACATATATGATACCGTATAACAATATACCAAAACAGAAATAGACCTTAACTGGAAGGAATTTATCTCATACAGTGGCATCCTCCTTTACCGGGAGTAACGACAATGTGCTAGGCCAGGATGCTGCCTCGGAAACAGAGATAGATGACGAACATGACCTTCCTCTAGACTACGAGCTCAATGTTACCCTAGATAAGATTGCCGAGAAACTCACCGACAAGGATTTAAAGAGGATGAAGTTTCTCTATTCAGGTATGCATTACAGATAGCCAGTATGGTTTGGTAGTGATATAGGAAGAAGCTCGTTATGTGTTAGAATAGATTTCGTTTCAGTAAAGCTAAATGACCAATTCATTATTTTCATTTATAAGGTTCGTTATCGTAATTATTCTGGTATGCAATAAGATAAACACCGAAAACAAAGCGATCGGAATAAAATAATCTCATCAAAATCCATTTATTAAATCTATGCTTGAACATTAAAAAATCTGTATTATTAACGCTTATGTGTAACTTTTCCAGGAGAACGCGGATTAGGTCGACGTGTCCAGGAAGAAATCACAACTCCTCTGCAATTTTTTGATCACATGAAGCGTTCAAGGCGCCTTGACAGGAATAATCTGCTTCACGTCCAGGCTTTATTATGGAACCTTGGAAAAAAAGATGTGTACAAAATATTTGTGGAGTTTGCAAGGCAATGTAACAGGGCTCCTCTACACTTTTACTCTCACGACGTAGATGAAGGTAATTTTGATGAAAAGAAATATAAAATATGTAAAATATATCTTCTGTTAGACAGCTCGAACATAAAATGTATCACTTACAACACAATGCATATGAAGATATGTGTATATCATCTGTATTTTTTCTATAAAGATGTACATTACATTATAACGTTTTACATGGGACTTAGTCAATCAGACTATAGCCAGTAGCTAGACACATGTGTTGTGTATTGTCAATTTTAATACATACTATTTAGGTGACCCAGAGCGTTCGCCTGTCAGGTTCCATATCTCTGGGGTCGCGACAGACCGCCGACAGATCCAGAAACTTCAGGGACTCGTGGCAAAGCTCCTCGTTGTACCAGAAGAGACTATTGCCTTGAACGGAGTAAAACCTTTCCACAGCATTGTAGTCACCTTCCTCATACCGAACACGGCAGTGGCCATCCTCAAGGACCTTACGTCAGAGGAGAAAGGACTTCTTCAACAGTGTGACGTCGATTGTGTTTTCATCGGTGAATTCAAAATCAGTATCAAAGGTACTATTTCAACTATCAGGGCATATGCTGTAATATTACAAATAACCACTAGTAATGCTACCGACATTTTATGATCTTTATTTACTCATATTTTGAGGTTGTGAATTGTAACGTTTGCAATCCGTTCCTCTTCCAATTCGGTTATTGTAGTCTTAATTGTTAATGTTATAATGTAAATGATCATTATTTGTAAACACGAGCCGGATAATATTTTCTTTTATCATCTGACTTTGAACAATTGAACATTTTTGTGTTCTAAAAACGTGGGATTAGGGGTGTGCGAGTGGGAGTGGGGTAGGGGGTGGACAGGGGCGGGGGTAAAGTTTTTATGTTTTAATTATGTAAGGGGAGAAATGTTCTGTACACGGGTTTTTTGTAGGATAACAGATATGTGAGTGAATATTGATGCAAATTAAATGTGTTAAACTTCTTTTCTTGTGTATTATGTGTATAACGATTTAATTCTTCTAAACCTCATCAGCCTACACATACTTTTAAACAATCCGCAGTTTAAATGGCAAATTAATCCTTTGTGTCTAAATTGGTTTTATAATTTTTTACTATATGGAATTTTATTTTGTTTTAAGATGAAAGGTTTGAAACCCCAGAAATATTAAATGAACGGGATGAAGTAAGCAAGCTGCTAATCTGGAACACACAGCTACAGAAAGATCTCGACGACACTGAGACACGATTGCTCCGTAGAGAGAAAGAACTGGTCAGTCTCCAGAAGGCTGTCAGTGGTTCGGAAACACCTGATACAAGTCAGTGTATTTACAGGCGATCAACCAGTGGTAAGTACTAGTAGAACGCCCTTCGGAAATAAAACTATTGCTACTGTTACTTTCCCCATAGAATGATTGACATGTTCTAGACCGAACATAACATTTAAGTATGTTTTAACATTATCATCCCCTCGCAACGAAAGTTAGAGGGGATATAGGATTCCGCCCGTACGTACGTATGTTACACTCTTTGTCATCGCTCTAGCGACTTCATTCCTCAACGGAATTTCATGAAACTTAATTAAGTGTTCAGTGTGACAATACCTTAAACAATTTAGCTTTTCGGGTTTCTACGTTGAAGATCAAGGTCACTGTTACTATTTTTAGGAAAAAAAATTGTCATCGCTCTATCGACTTCATTCCTCAACGGAATTTCATGAAACTTCATACATGTGTTTGGTATGAAATGCCTTCAATAGGTTCTCGTTTCGGGTTTCTACGTTGAAGGTCAATGTCACTTTAACTATTTTTAGAAAAAAATTGTCATCGCTCTACCGACTTCATTCCTAAATCTCATGAAACTTGATACCAGTTTTTAGTATGACAATACCTTGAACAAGTTCGCATTTCAGGTTGAATTGAATGAGTTCAAGATATTATTTGGGGGGAAAATCAGGTATAAATTAACTTTTTTTTATAATTGTATTCTTTTATAATTATAATTATCCAGAACATGGTGCGGTTAATGTAAGGAAAGTATTAATGTGCTGAAACTGTTGCCCTTCGTTTTTCGTTTTTATGAACAAATTAAAACATCTTCGTTAAAAAAAAAATACTACTAGACATGGAAGAGGAAAAGCTTCATTTTCACCCGCTGACCACATGTTATCAGGTTTAAAATGTCTTCAACGAGCTTCTCATTAGTGTGAAGCACATGTTGCAGTCATACGAAGAGTGGTTAGCGTTATCACAGATCCTTTAAAGCATTTTCTCTAGTTAACACGACGGAATGATTTTGTATGAAGCAAAAGACGGTTACCGTTCCGGAACATCTGGTCTTATTCTCCTGGTATTTTTTTAGGTGTATCTATATAAATGTGTCTTTGTTTATACATGTATGTTTCCCTACTTTCATCGACTTTGGGAATTAGATTTTTTCACAATTTGATAATCTTTTTTCTACAAAAGGGGAATACTCGTTCTTGATATGACTGTCCCAATTTTACACACACACACAAACAGCTGTTTGCAGCAAAAGTATAGTGAACAGTGAACCGAGTTTAATTCTCTCCGTCAGAAATCCCATAACCGTCACTGACTTAAGAGTCTGCAAAATATAATACTACTGCCAGTTAACATTTCTCAGCGGCTCCCCTTCTTAGCTAGGAAACCGTACAGATATGAAAATCGCAAACCAGCAAACCTAACGGTGAAGGAATGATCTTAACTAGGTGAACGGAACAAAAACAGGTGATTGCACTTTTAAAATTTTGTATCAGAAAAATCAGTAATGCCAAAATGAATTACATTACATCATACAGCTGTTTATTCTTTCTAAAACTCATAAATAAGCTATCGTAGTTCATGCGTATTTCATTATCCTCTGATTAAAGAATACAGGAGAAAATCTTCCAGCTTGATTGGGTCTACTCACATTGTAATTTTTTTCATACGATCAGGTTGTGGGATACAACAGGCTAGTTTCGCAAGGACAACAGCAATGATATCCTGTATGTATTACTGTAAATTATACGTTTCCCGTTAACTCGATATTTCACGAGATAATGACGTTTGTGTTATGACGATATATTACAATCAGAAATGTCTGAAATAACCGGATCTAAATTTTGCGGAAATCATGTTGACCGCAGCAACGGCAGAATCAAATACAAAACGCGCCAAGAACAAGAACTACGAAGTAATTAGTCGGTACCTATTTTTAAAAGAAGTAGTAACTCGACGAACATCCAAACAAAGTAAACCTTTACTGCACCATATGATCAAGTATGCATCGTGTTAGCTCATTTACCCCTGAAGACACATTTGAACTCTTCCAATTCAAAGGTTGGAATAGTTCATTTTGAAGTTTCAGGGGTGAATGAGTTAAAAGCACAGTGATTAGAAGTGACTAAGAAAGCAAAAGATTGCATCATTAGCAGCACTCCATTAAAAGCAGGTATAAGATGAAAGCAAAGTTTGAGTTGGAATTTCACTGGTTTTGTATGAGCTTAAATGTGACAGTTCATAAGATTATGTTCTTTTTAAGATCCACGAGCTCACGGCTGCTTTTGAGGACATAATATATGAATTTTGAACCGGATATCGGGGATTTTGATGTGGGTTCAATATTCTCACAACAGCCAGGGTCATATGATGACGGAAGAGATCAGGTATGTTCTAAAGTTATAATTTCTATGTATGAATGACGATCACCCCTACCCTAGGGAACTTATTCCTAGTTTCAAATAATTAATATATATATTGAATAACATGGACTTAAATCATCTTTCGACGTAGTAGTATGTGTTTAGTTTTTAAAGAAAGATTTTCAGTTTAGTTTGATACATATATAAATCTTGCGTGGATGGGTTCTTGAAAGAAACTGGACAATTATACTACTGCAGGAATTCGAACTCCTGAAGAACGCATTGGTGGAAATGACCCAAAGTTAATAAGTGCTAATTAAAATGGGGGACCAATACTCAAGCTCCAAAACTATCCCCGCAGTCGTAGCTCCAAAACTGCCCCCACAGTCGTAGCTCCAAAACTACCCCCGCAGTCGTAGCTCCAAAACTACCCCCGCAGTCGTAGCTCCAAAACTACCCCCGCAGTCGCAATTAATGTTACTGGAAGTTGCAGTAGTATTCCCAGTCCCATTATACACATACACACCAAAGAGCGAAATCAGTCAATATTAAATTTTGACCAATCAGAGGCAACGGCTGCCATTTTGGAAGACCGATCGAAAAGCAGCAAGTCATTATCACATCGTCTCCCACTCCAGAACAATCATGTACCGTTTCTTTAAATTCTGCCTGATTTTTTTCCGAAAAGGTGGCGGAGGCCCCGCCGATGGAAAAAAGTGTAAGAAATAAGAATAAGAAACGGCACAAAACATTCAGTGTTTGGGGACTTTTATCGAAATTCACTGGCTGTTATTTTGAAAACATTAACACAACTCCAGTCATAGCTGTTGTAACAGATTTTATATCGTTAAGTTGTAACAAGGAACACACAACAGTCTAACAGGTTTTAACAATACGGACCATGTGTGATTAATAGTTTCTACCACGAGACACCTTAGATACTGTAATACAGCAACACTCGAGAATCTGTGTACTAATTATCCAGAAAATTACCAGATCGACGAAAATTCGTGAAATTGAACAAGTTGCGATATCTTTTTTATATAAAGTAACACGCTCATCCACTCTTGAAAATGGATCTTACATGAAGACTGGTACTTGAAAGAAGGTACTTAATATGACCTTATCAAAACCTACCGGCTTATACGTACAAAAGAGAAATCCCTGCCACGAGTTTCTTGTAGAGGAATTCCAGCAGGAAGAGCATGAAAATTATGTGGTTTTTTTTTAACGTGAAATCAAATCCTGCTAAGAAGGAGAGAATGCATATAGGGCTGGGTATTACAATGAATAGTCTTTTTAACGATACTATAGAACAGATTTTTGTTTTTAAATAGTGTTACATTTTCCAGTCCATGATAAAACAAAACTGCAGGTTACCAGATGAAGCCTGCAGGGTCACTTGGGAGGAATTCTTTGGTATTACTTCATTGATTCGCCTTACAACGAAAGTCATGCAAAATAATTTTGTCACAAAAAGTGAAGGCTACAATCAGGTCAATTTCCTTTGCAGAAACAGAATTGGTTCTGACGCAAGACATTTCATTAAATATAATAACAAGTGTACGGCCTATAAAAGTTTTGTTGTATTCCAAAGAATCACAACATTGAGCTAATGTCATCACAGAGGATCGAAATTCTATCAACTTGGTCAGAACATAGATGTCTGTATATCACGATATAACGTACAGACGTCTACCCCATCCTCGAACTGCCGGTGGTTTCGCTCACGTGCGTTTTCTGCACCTCTGGCACATGTCATAACGATGATACATGAAAACTAGTTTGAACCTCTGATGTCAATCAAAAGAATCGCGCGGAAGCGTAACGGTAAAACTGACCATATTTGTTCAAAGGACAGGCATCAGCCTAGCGATAGGTCAAAGGACAGGCATCAGCCTAGCGATAGGTAATTTATTTTAACTGAAGCCAGTTAAATAGCTAACCTTCAATTTTTTCACGACAAATTTCACAGGTGCAGGTAATGTAAAGTGAGCGTAACCCCCTGAACTCAGAGAAGCATCTATTGCACTTCCTCCTTATTTTCGGACCATCTTAGTAGAGCTGTGATCCTCCGTGTTCTAGTCTACCTCTACACATATAAATAATGTGATAGGGACGGATATTATACAGAGATACATGATAAAGATAGGCTCAAATGTATTGACCTCTCATGCATCATTTATATTCATGTCAACATGTCAACAATTCAAATACATATCTGCAGCAATTGTTAATTTAGACATTTCCCCCCGACCAAAAGCGTTGAAGTTAAACCTGGTTTAACTTTAACAAGGTTTAACTTTAACACAAACCTAACTTGAGCCTGTAAATATATGTATAGGGGTAAATAAACAATGATCCCATGATACAAGTGAAGGTAATAGTATTCTGCATTTCTGCAATGTTATTGGAAATTATTTAAGAAAAATATTTCTAAGTCCTAAAATTGCCCGCAGCATATACTAGTAATGAAAATAGAGAAAATTATATGAATTTCAAAAGGAAAATACATTTTCAGCACCCAGCATACATTTGGGGGAGGGCCTAGTAAGTTGTAAGAACTTGTGCCCAATCCCTTTAACTGTTTAATGAATACAATTGAAAAGCGATGGGACTTTATCAAATTATTTACATTGCACCAAAATACACTACATGGAGACTTATGGCACATTTTACAATACTAAGCTGTATCAAGCTGGATAAGTGAACCAACACATCGAGGCGTAACTATAATCAATATGATCAAATCAAATTTTTTAAAAAGAAAACAAAATGTGTTTTCTGATACTCAAAATGATCACCGCTAAATGCAAAACACAACAATCATCATATGTAAGAAAATACTTTCAACTCCATTTATAAAATTGACAAAAATGTATTTTCAGTGCATGAAGCTTGCTGTAACTACTGTATTCTGTGAATTTTCGCAGCAGTGTTATATTTGCACTTTTCGTGAAATGATTCAACCCTGAATTCAACAATGCAATGAAAGTCTCCAACTCTAGGTATTATTGTACGATTTAAGAAAATAATTTACTCCTTTAAGTCATTCACCCCTGAAATTTCATAATGAACTATTCCAACCTTTGAATTGG
>JAUMHH010210947.1:0-12746 GCA_032359455.1 Chlamys rubida | reverse complement strand
TATGTCTACTTTAATCAGAGAAATATTCCATTTTCTTTGTAAAGAATTATAATGACACGTGGTAGTAGATGAAATATGAATATTAAAAATGAAATGGATACATTTATTTAACCTGAAAATAATAACGATGTACTAGCCGCCTACATGTTATTAAAAGATAGGAAAAATAATTATAATTTTCACTTATCATAATATCACAAATGTAAATATTTTGAACATTTATTCAAAGCTTGGGCTATTGGCCCTTATATGTGGTACATCATGTACACAAAACGATGCATAGAGAATGTATAGATATGATGTACATAATACACAATATAATCAACTAAGAGGTTCTGATAGCTTCAAAGATAAACTTCCTTAATATACATAGCTGTTTACTATTTTTGACACTTAACGACTGAATAGTCGAAAAACCACACTCTTAGATTTTGAAATTTACTACAAATTAACAGTTATCTAAGCGAAATTCATCTTTCATGTCTGTGGAGGTACTTTCCTTACATTGTGTTTGTTCTGAAGGAACATTTCTTTTTCTTCCAGTCTCAATGAATGAATGCAAAGAAGTATTTAATCTACTGAGACATACATGTATTCTATACTTTACAGGAATATACTAAAATTGAAGAAAACAATTCGTACCATATACCGTCATAAAGTTTTGGTTAATAGCACCGTAGGCATGTGGTATAGACGGAATAATAATATTTTAATGAAAACTACTTTGAATATGTGTTTATCATTAAACTGCATAAATAATGGAGTAATGTGTACAATATGATGTACAGTTAACGTGAAATGACCCTTCGTTGTCATTTTAAATGATTACATTATATTAATGAAATACTAGTAACTCGGGCTGAACTTATATATTTTTGAAACATTCATTGAAAACAAGCTTACATGACCAATTTATTCAAAAATGGTATAATGATGTTACAACCTTGACCAGAGAAATAATAATAAAGCGTGCCGCTACTTCTTCGGTACCGGAAGAATTGCGTTCAATTTTGCCACAAGTGGCGATCTTGGTTGGAGTTCCTGTGACGTGGAACAGAAAGTAGAGGTCTGTATGGAACCGCTCACGATATACTAGTCTATAAAATACATCAGTGGTCAAAAGGAAAACGGAGAAGTTGGGAATGTCGTGTAAACAAATTACTCCATCAACGATCATTGAACGACTTCTACGCTCTGAGATCCAATGTTAAACACAGTGCCTCCGTAAAGCCAGACGTGTGTTTTCTCAGGAGGATGTAAATGACTGGTATCGACATCTATGGAATGACAATGACCATATTAATGGGAACAAACTAAGAACATATCGTACATATAAGAATGAATTGAGCACTGAACCCTATATTAGTAATATTATGCATTTTGGCCATAGACAAACATTAACAAAGTTCCGTTGCGGTAATCTTAAGTTAAAAGTCGAAACCGGTCGGTATTCTCGTCCAGTTACACCTTTACTAGATCGACTTTATGTACAGTGCTAGTGATTTTACTTATTTTAAGGTGTGATAATGACTTTTAGTGTCTCATAAGCCAGATTTGGCTGGATGTCGATAACTGATCGATTTAAATTTTGAAATAGCTTTTACTTTTGTAAAATCTGCTGTAGTTTTAATGTATATCGTTATGTGACACTTAAATAAAACAAATTGTATTATAATAATATGTAAAGTTAGGACATTTAATCTGATATTCCCTATTATTATGATGAAGACTATAATAGATGAAGTGGAAACAATTTTATAAATAAATAAAATTTTACACCAAAAATCAATCCTATGTATACGTTCATATTCATATGGTAAGACACTTTATAGTACAGACTATAGTTTACCTGTAATTAAATCCTTTTGTTCTCTAACTGACACCAAATCTCACCTAGCATACGCCTAACACCTTACCTGTATATAGGAAAATGCCATATGTATGCTACGTGAGACGACACCGAATTGGTTTGGTGATGTGAAATATAGTACCTCTATCGCTGTACCTGTCCAGTAAGTTAATAGCATTCGTGCATGAATGACCATAGTCCATGCTGCATACACAGTGTTTAATTAAATATCAACGTTAACTTGTATCAACACTTACGCCATCATTTCAATTGTACAAATACGAGAAAATCTATATGCTACTTTGTATACAGGTACATTGGGGTTCCAGCGCATAGCGTTGTGTCGGAGCAATCACCCGGAACACGTTTACCTCCGACAGCGCTGTAATAAGAGTATCAAACGAATAAAATTGTTCAATTTCAAAGCGCTTTCTTCAGTTTGATAAATACACATGTATAGCATATGATATGATAACCAATGATATATTTACGTCGGTGTAACGTTTCCATAATAAGTGCGATATGCACCCTGTCACCTTCATCAGATATATAACTAGAGAGCGGGATATTTTCTACAAAGGCCATTATTCTACGGAATTGACCAGTGCAGTGTACGTAAACTTGGATGTTCATAATTTAAAAATATGTAAGTCACATTCTGTAAAGAAGTGCAGATCAGAATAAGCTAATCACTCATCCGTGACCGTGTTGCCAATTAATTCCAAAGAACATCCGATGTCACAATATTACAAAAGGTCATGAACACATTTAATTATTGATTAATTCAGGTGCAGATTTAGACAAACATCGACATTTTAACTCAAAATCAATATTTGAACAGTGACGTATAAAGCCAATCACACATGATGATGGTGACAGTTTTTGATATTTTAAGATATTATAAGACCAACTTCTTTGCCTGACTCTGCTTGTCTGTAATTATAGTATCGGCCTCAATTGTACATGTGGTTTGAGAGAAATGATAAAATAACCAAAGGCCAAAGAGAAAATCGAACGTTAGAAGTACTTTTACATTATATCTAATTTTCAAAGCACCAAAAAATACCACATGGTATACATGTACGTCTCTTAACTATATATATATATCAATTCGCTTTTTAAAATTGAATACACCGTTGCTTGTTATTCTGTTTGAAAATCAAGTAGATATGTTTCGGAACAAATAAAAAAAACTACACTTTTAAGTACTTATTTTAAAATCATAAGTTATTTTCAGAATGACTTCAAATATGCCAAGGGGGAGGTCTCTGTACCCAATGAAAGAGAGTATGCACAGTGCCCCCCCCCCTCAGAATACAGTTGTTGACCAGTATTTTATCTTCATGTACAGGGGCTGCGACGTACACACATACGTCACACGTACGTCCACCGCATGGATACACTAACTGCCTTGAGAGTCACACGATTGCATCTGACGGAGGACAACTTCAAGGACAATCTAGGCCTAAGTACATATATGTAATCAGCAGAGCGGGTCACTACGGCCAGAGACGTCACTACATACGTCTCTGCTACGGCGACATTAAAAACCATGCAATATACATCATATGGTGACAATTCATAGCTTGAAATATCCTTTTGGGCCATGATATGGTAGAAATTAACCGGAACGCACGACTATGTTAGAAATTATCAAGCGTGACAGCGTAAAGGAACAGCAGATATTAGAACTCTTCAATAAATTTGAGCAAACGCGGGAACCGTGGAAATACAACTGTGAACCCCGTAGACAAGCTTAACACATTCAAGATGGCGACCATAATGGACTGAATCCGATGTTTATGGTGCAAATGTTATTACAAAGTACCCCTCGAAATCCAAAGGTATGAATAGATTATGATGCTAGCGTGTGCTATTTACAAATTGTGTTAAATGATTTTTGTTGTGACATCATTTTGATTCAATTATAAATAGGCGAATTTGAATTTTGCAGATCGAGTGGCGGTGGATTCAATCTCGGCCAATGTCTCGTTGATTTGGATAAAAAGTGTTATATATGACAACGGGGGCAACATCTTTGTCAACTATAATCAGATCGTCCCCAAGTTGATACCTGAAAATGGCCGATTCTAGTACAAGAAGACGTGTGAAATTGTACATGCTAAATGAAGACCGGCAATGGGATGATCGTGGGACAGGTCATGTGTCATCGGCCTATGTTGAAAGATTGAAAGGAATGTCCCTGCTGGTCAGATCGGAAACAGATGGTCAGTAAATATAGATGTTGTCAGAATGTAATACTGTTTTCGGGTTATCCGTATTAGATGAAAAGTTTACCACTCTCGTGTTAAAAATATTGTAGACTAACGAACATGTTGATGTAGGTCAACCGTCACTCTCCGGAATATGATGTGGTCGGTATGGACAACAAAGCACACGTATTTCCGTACATGTAACGTCAGATCCCAATAATATCGCCATTTACGTTAAGATTATCAAGATCTAGTTCATATTATTAAATTTCCCCATGGCCTTCAAAGTAGCTGATGTTTTCTGTCTTTCTTGTATGGCTGCATTGACGTAATCATCGTTGACAGTGCACCCGGTGACCCGACTAAATGAATGTAAGGACAAATGTTTGCGTTTGCATCAGTGTCCTTTTCGTAATCGAGTAAAATGTCAGTGTTATTTGTAATAATACATTAAGTCCTATTGCTACAATCGGTAAAAAGCCTACGGTTATTTCACAAAGATCACTTTATTAGTGTGTAACATCAATGTCTAGACAAGAACTTGAAGAAGTGTGTGTGTGATGAGTGACGTAGTGGAGACACATTTTTACCAATAACAGATTAACGGTTGTGGATAATGTATAAACAGGTCGGGGAAAACCACTAACTTGCATATAATATGCAAACTCGCCTATTATGTATACGCCAAAAGGGGTATGGATTTGTTACTAGAAATAGCCAATTTAATCTTAACTTTTTCAAATTGTTTGTCCAAGTCGCATTTATTCAGTCATGAAACATAATACAAATGCAAAAATATACTTTATTTGCATGTGGGAAAGTACCAAAAATAGATGCAATACTTCCGGTAAAGTTACATCAAGTTTCTAAGTAGCAACGCTTTCAGTAAACATCTTAAAGCAAAATATTATTTACCTTGTCATAAAAACATGCGATTTATGATAATATCTTGCAAAAGTTACTGTTAAAGCAATTTGGGTTATTTTTAGTAACAAATGCATACTCCAACTGGCGAATAATAGGCGAGTTTGCGTATTATACGCAAGTTGGTGGTTTTCCCCAACCTGAGTATATTTGAATAAGTACCACATCCATTCACATTTTGAAATCTCTGCATTCTAGTTATGCACAATTAAAATCTGTAGCACCTCTCCCCCACTTTTTTTCCAAATGTGTTCACTCTCAAGGATTCTTCGAAAGTTAACCCTCAAATTTTGGAATGGTCTAACTTGACATTGTGAATGCACTTATTGTGTTTACTTTGTAAAGGCCATGTGGAAAAATTAAATAGAATATTTTGTTTTATAAATATTTGTCTCCATTGTCTCTATGCAACATACCTGTTACCTTCAAAATGCAAATTTTGTTGGGGCAAAAATTTTGCTATATTAGCCAGCTTTACTGAATTTGAATAGATATATAATGGATATTAAGTATGAAATAAAGCCCAAGCTCTAGCTAGTGTATCAATAGAGGTAAACATACACCATTACAAGCAACAAACATATGCTTTATAATACCTGATGCATTAATTTTGTTTTTCCAGGTTCAATCTTGTTGGAATCAAAGATTCAGCCAGACACTGCTTATCAGAAACAACAGGTAAATGCAGAAAATAATCACCATACCAGCTCATGGATGTATCAACAAGTGTATTCCACTTATATTTCATATCTTATTTTGTGTAGTAATAAAATTGACTGAGAATTCTAAGCATTCTGGTTGCTTTTCAAAAGGATAGAAGGAATTTTGTTATGCATTTCAGGGGAGAGTTCATTTATAATTAATTTTATGATAATGGACAAATGTTAAAAAAAATAGTTATTTTCCCCAGATAAAATTGATTAATAAATGCTTTCTTTATCTTTCAATTTTAACAGTTCAATGCATTTTTGTTTGTAGGAAACATTGATTGTATGGTCAGAAGCTGACAATTATGACTTGGCTCTGAGTTTCCAAGAAAAGGCTGGTTGTGATGAAATTTGGGAAAAGATCTGCTCAGTAAGTAAAATGAGGAACATCTAAAGGACATTTGCTTTGCCACCTGTCCTAAAATAACTATAACAGCCTGGTGCTTCTAGTTTTTTAACAATGATAATATAAATGGTAATTCATCATGATCATGAATTAGTGTTAATATTCTAAGAAAAGAAAAAAATACAAGGGTTCAATATTTATACCAGAAACAATAGTAATAGAGTTATTGTTGTTATGTTTAAAGTCTTCGAAACAATCTTGTGCCATGACCAAAATAAAAGGTTGAGTGTTTTTATATATGTTGCATGTAATAGGGCTAGAGTGGAAACTTTATTTGTTGATGTAGCATAAAGAAATTATAGAAAGCATTTTGATTTTACAGGTACAAGGAAAAGACCCATCTGTGGACATTACCCAGGACATTGTAGAGGAGTCTGAAGATGAACGTTTTGATGAAATGCCAGATGCTGCCCCACCTATTGAGCTACCTGCTTGTGAGCTGAGTAAGCTGGATGAAATCTCAGAACTCTTCAGCAGTGTGCTTCCGTCACCTATACGTAGAGAGAAGCTTTTCTACGCAATAGAAACTGATGGCTACATTAAGAAATTGCTGGACTTGTTTCATATGTGTGAAGACTTGGAGAACATTGATGGTCTCCATCACCTGTACGAGATCTTCAAGAGTATATTTTTATTGAACAAAAACGAATTGTTTGAAATTGTGTTTGCAGATGAAACAATATTTGATGTTGTTGGGGTGTTGGAGTATGATCCATCACTACCACAACCAGCCAAACACAGAGAATACCTACGGAACACTGCCAAATTCAAGGAAGTCATACCAATCACAAATCAGGAACTTCTCAATAAAATTCATCAGACATACAGAGTTCAGTACATTCAAGATGTGATATTACCAACACCCTCAGTCTTTGAGGAAAATATGCTCTCGACGCTGACATCTTTCATCTTTTTCAACAAAGTAGAAATTGTCAGTATGATTCAGGTAAGTTTAAAATGAAAATAGTAAGGTTTGGTGTGTAAACCATAGGCTTGCAATAGCTTATTGAGGAAATTACTCAGTTATGCTGTTGCATGTGGTGGTCAGTTGACCTTGAACATTGGTTTCTTTTGGGAACTCTGCTTCAAGAATACATTTACATAATTCAGACCTTTATTGTCCTTGTTTTCTGGGATTCTACTTCGGATCCTTTCCAATCATTAATATAACAAAAAAACATCAGTGTCAAAGAACATGACTTAATCAGAATATGTCGCCATTTTCTGATATATAACAGGGCTTTAATTTGACAAGGGCTGCAACGGTTAAAAAAATGTCACTCGGATATCCGTGTGTGCTTTATCCAAACCGAAACCGGGTAACTGTGTTTTCTTGTGCAATGAAATACGGCCACCAATATGGCTCTTTATTTTGTTAAAACATTATTACTTTAAGTCATTAAATGCATAAACAAAGATAACTCAATACTCATGTTTTGTGAATACAGTTGTAAAACGTTGCAAATTCTCAAAATCGTTATGAATTGGTTACATAACGCTAGCCTCCCGAAAGTGAAATTTTCATAGTCTTACTTCACTCTTCTGTGTTGTCAATGCTATGTAATATGTCGATATTGACTGATATTATGTTTACATTCAAAGTTTATTGTTTACATGCACTCAATAGTAAAGCAAGTATACTGATTGCGAGTGTTTTCGAGGTCTGTCAATCAGCAGTCAGGAGTGACATTTCTGCCCGTGATGTCAATAAATACTGACCTACATTTTAGGACGGTTTTCGGGTACGTGGATTTGCTATCTGGATGATAGCAGTACTCGTAACCGAACCACAACCAGGTACTCGGTTACCCGTTCCAGCCCTAAATTTGACCCTTCACATTTAGCAATTTCATAAGTGAAATAACTTTTAATCAAAACTTGAGTCGCAGCACATATCTTTTTAAACCTGAAAGTCGGGGCTAATTTTGGGGTGCCAGTAACATGTTCTTAAGGGTCTACTGAAAGACCTGTATTAAAACACTTATGTCATTGAGACATGTCCTGAATAATGTAATCAGATCATTGATTATCTTGCAGTAAAGTTTAAAAGTAAATCATACTAGTTAATAGTTGTATAGTCATCGAAACGCAGAAAATATCCAATAGCAACCAAACCCTTTCAGGCAAATTTTCACTTCCAATAGTCTTGATTGGCAATGCATTGATATTTGAATTAATTCCTGCTAACAGCTTTCAAAGCACTTAATTTCAGTCTTTCAGTTTGTATTTATCTCAAAAGGGACACTGAGTTTGTCACTGTCCATAATTTTTGTGTGTTATTGGCACATTTGAGCATGATTTGACTGATCGTACACATGTTTGCACTGCAATGTACACATTGGGTGTAGGGTGTACAGTCCTTGTTATTACACTGAAACCACTTCATTAGTATGGACTATAATAATTACAGGTCTCTGTTGAGGTAAAGAAACCACCTGAAGTTATTTACCCCAGGGTCGTTTTGTCACATCTAGGCACATATATATGTTGCAGCCTATAGCTTATGTATGACCCGGGGCCCCAGGATCATTTATTATTATCCCGCCTTGCTCACTGTCAAACAATTAATCTGCCACTTATCTGCATCTCCAAGGAGAAAGACAGTTTGTAGCTACCAAGGTCACATAATATATTCTAACAGATCTTTCATTAAATAGTCATGCTACAAAAGTTCAAGACTGAACATACAAGTAGATATGTTTTACATATATATGCATTTACCATTTGAGAGACATAAAAAAATAATGGATATATTATTTAATGCACTGTTGGTTCAAAAGTTTTGTAAAGGTTTACAGCCTAGTTAGCCCTCATGCTGAATGCATCTGTTCATAGTCATAGTGTGTATTTTTTTCAGCTTTAGTTTATTAAGAGTCGCCATTGCCTATGTGCCCTGTATTGCATAATCCATTATATACTGAGATACAATTTTCATATTCACTGTGTTATTTTACCTGAATTTTACAGTAGCCTGTTCCTACATGAATTCGGAAATATTTATCATTTTCCCCACATTTTGAGAAAATACAGCACTTTTCGCTAGGGGAAGCAACCTGTAAAACCGGGGGCAAAAAAACTGATACTAATAACTAAGCATAAGGCCAAAAAAAAATCTGTTTAGGGTTCCCGACCGACCCTAGCTGTTTACCCCCGACCCAAAACTTTTTTTTTTTTTTTTAAACCGCTATTTTCGAATTTTAGAAGGTTCCTTGCCTTTCAAAATGGCTTCCAGCTCCGTGTAGGCGCTAAATGTCAGCATATGGAGCACAATTTGCCTCCAAATGAACCTTGTTTATGTGATTCTTTGTTTTACATACAATAGTAGGGTCATAATCACATGACCACACAGTACACAAAAATATAAAAAAAAAAATAAAAAAATTGACCTACCTACCCTTGTTTTTTTGCCCATGCAACCCTAAACAGACAATTTTTTTTTGGCCTTATGGATGTTCTTTTAGTAAAGTATACACTTTGTATATAGAAATTTTGTGTTGGGGATTGTGAATTTATATTTTGCTATAAGCTTTGATAAGTAAATGGAATTTTTTATTAAATTTTTCTTTTAATGGTAAATGTCAGTATTGAACTTTCAATTGGCATTCATATTCAATATGAATGCCAACTGGAGCATGGCAAATTCAACATGAAATTCATGTCATATTCCAGATGGCATTCATATTGACTCTGAATGCTAAAATGAAAACCGTTCACTACCTAAGTAACAAATATTCATAAAATTTAATAAACAGAAAAGAATGAATTTCAGATTTTTGTGGAATTAATCAAACAAAGATTTAGGTTATTGTTCTGAAGAAATGGTAAAAAAAAATGAGTATTGTTTATCCTGTTTTTCAGAGAAACACTGGAGGACAGGTGAATCCAACTGGGAGTTTGAAATTTCAAGTGGAGGAGAGAGTGGAATGTATGCAGAGTCATAAAGTGAAATACACCAACAGATGTGACTACTGTCTAGCACTACCTGTTCCTTTGGAGGCTGCCGTTAACAAAGGTACACTTTATACTGTATCTATAGGATATCATTAACGTCATGTCTATTCTAGCCTATTAGAACTGTGGTGTTCTGTTCAAAGGGAATGGTTTTAATTTAACTTGGAACTTCCTTAAATCAGACACTTCTTTTCCGTGAAAAATTTGTGACAATAGCATCTTCAATAAGATTCATCAGTTTGGAAATATGTAACATCAAAGTTATACTTTATACACAAACAATGTAAGTATTAAACGTGTTGATAGCTTGACAAGGGGCCAGTCGGTCTTGAAACTTTTAATGACATGTTTAATACATACATTGTTTGTAATAATGATAAAAGCATTATACATTAGAATAAACCTTGACTTTCAATGTTAAGGGGAAAACGTTTCCTATGAATTTTTAGCCCACCATCATCTGATGGTGGGCTATTCAATTTCAAATTTCAATTACTATAATATCATCATATTCACTCAGGGTGTACAATTGCACAAGCCATACACACAGGGCTAGTAGATTTTCTGATAGGACTTTTTAAAAACTTTCAATATTCACAATGAAAAGATGGGCCAGGCAAGTAGGCAAGTAGAATCTTTACAAAATCGACTAGGGGTCTACTACTTTAGATATGAAGTTGTACACCCCTGACACTGTGTAGTGATTTACATGGATTTGTAACTTGTGATATGATATCCACCAATCATATACAGATACACAAACTTGTTGTAAGATTACTTGATATTATTGTTTTGAACTTTAACAGATGAAGTTGCAAAGTATGAAGCAAAGAAGAAAGAAGTGGAAGCCGAGGGAAAAAGAATGTATGTTTAATTGTTTTCCTGTAGGAAAAAATAAGTTAACCATAACCTTCTACTTCATTTAGTGTTTGTTGAATTTATGTAATATATGTAAAGAATTGTAATATTGTTTCAACATAGCGAAATTCTGTTTTATTTGCTCCGTAATACAAAAGAAATCAGATATTTATTACTACAATGTAAAAATGTACCAAACAATTTTTTTTTGTCACTAGGGATCCAAAAGAACTTGTGCGACCCAGAATTCCAATGTCTGCATGTCTTCAGTGTTTCCAAGGCGATGAGATTGTGGATGACTTCTACAGTTCAGCAGTGAAAGGAAAATGTACTGCTAAAAAGTAATGTGTATGGAGAACATGGTCGACACTGATATTGGGGATATTACTCTAACACACCAACATTTCCACTTTCTTTCCTATTTTTACATTTAAGATTAATTTCATTGATACTGCTATAAAGTAGAATTTAAATCATTCCTATACTCACTGTTCTAGTATTTGTTTCAATGCAGTTACAAAAAAAACTCTGACAGAAGATTATACACAGTGAAAGATTTGTGTGTAACAGTACATTATAGTAATTAGAGGCTTCAGAATAACACAAATGGTTTAATACTATGTTATATAGCATATAACTTATGTTTTAAATGTCTCACAAATTTTTCACTAATTCAGAGAAAAAATGTCATTATTTTTGACCAAATCTCACTAAAAATAATCACTGATCTCACTATTTTACACCGGAAAGTTATGGCATGTATTATAAGGTATATCTTTTCAAAATGACTCCTTAGGAATTGGAAAGTTTTTTTTACAGCAGTTTCCTCTTTCTTCAAAATTGTATTCGTATATATAAGTAATTGTAAGGTTTTGTTAGTACTGTTGTAAGAGGGGCATCATTGTTTTACTTTGTTCTATTTTCAGAACCACACGTCTTTCTTCCTTCCCTGATTATCTAATGATACAGTTAAAGAAGTTTACAGTTGGACAAGATTGGGTTCCTAAAAAACTTGGTAGGTCGCATAGAAATATATAAGTATAAGCAATGAAATACAGACAACATTCAAGAGCAATTCAATGTTTTTAACTTTTAAATGATAGGACATGTCCTTCATGTGACATCAGATTTGGTGTCTGTACTGCCCTAGAGGTCAAGGTCAGCATTGCTTAAAATATAATTCTGCTTGCCTAGATGAAAACTTGAGAATGAATGACCATGCAAAGTTCAAAATTGGTGTGAGGGTTGCCCTAGTGGTTTCAAAAAAAGACCTATTGATTTTGGATGTGGTCTGCAAAAAATGGAGGACAAGGTCAATGATGCTAAATAATTTAATATAGATTTTTGCTTCAATATGTTTGTCCTGAAAATAACTTAAGAATAAAGGCAGGCAGTCCCCATTGCTAAAAATAGGATTTTGCTTTTCCGAAAGGATAACTTGAAAACTTGTGTACTCCACTAGTCTTTAGTGTAACTTGTAAATGGATGATTGTACAAAATCTACGTTTCATATGATGGGGTAGCATGTCAACATGGAACAAATTGTACCTATTTCTACACAAGTATCCTGCCCTTCTCAAACGCAAATCCTTGATGGGTCAATAGCAAACCCAGCACATGGAATTTTTTCTGGGGATGTGCTGCCTCTGGTGTCTCTCTCGCTATACATGAGTCCTATATAGGTATCAGCACGAGTCCTATATAGGTATCAGCATGAGTCCTATATAGGTATCAGCATGAGTCCTATATAGGTATCAGCACGAGTCCTATATAGGTATCAGCACGAGTCCTATATAGGTATCAGCATGAGTCCTATATAGGTATCAGCATGAGTCCTA
>JAUMHH010210936.1:322-12747 GCA_032359455.1 Chlamys rubida | reverse complement strand
GGGATAGTACGTTGTTTTGAGTGGCTATACTGGCGATTAGAACATGAAATTTGGGTTTGAACTCGAGACCGATAGGTAAATAAATGGAGGTAAGAACAAGGAATGTGTACTTTGTACTTTTTAATTCATTCAACAAATACATTTCATCGTTCGTTTTTGTTCTGTTGCCTAGCTACTAGTCTTATCAGCGGGATTTCGCTAAAAGGCGAGCTTGGCACCATATTGTTTTGGTTAGAAACGGGGCGTGGTTTAAGTGCGATGGGAGGAGCTTAACACGATTGATCATGATTCTATCGCATATTAGAACATGGTCCGTATCCAATCAAAACACGTGTTGCAAACGAATCGTGTTAGAATGCTTAATATATCATGGTGCATAATAGGAAATCCTTTTGAAACAAAGGACTGTATTTGTCAACGAGATCAAGATTTGCAAGATCCAAATTCGTTTTTAATCTAACCGGTCGTGGGCCTGCATCGACTTAATTGTTAAAAAGAATTGATTTCAGCTGGTAATCAAAATCAATATACTGGGTACGATAACAATAACATGAAACATTGGTAGTTTTCTTTTTCAAGCCAGGAATTTTAATATGTTTATCTACCATTTTTGAAAGATTTTGAAGTTATATAAAAAAAAATATGAACCGTATATCAAATTTCAGCATTTAGGTAAGATAAGTTTATGTATCATGTAAACTTCTTAAATGAATACATAACACACCTTCAAAGAAGGTTCAATGGTACATGTATCCAACGTTACAATTGTGATGCAACGATGACGCAAACACGTGAGTCATGGAATTGCTTGCAACCCCTCTTTTGAAGATGGCTGTTCCATTTACTTTGCAAACAAACGCGATCGATCACGTTTTAAATATAAAACTTAACTGCATAAAGCTTGATATTTAGAAAATAAATGTTTGAAAATACGTAAAATAAAAGTATTAAATTGCTTTCAGTTGGAAACAGAATCAATATGAATACCAACTGTAACATGAAGAGCTAAGCGCTTTATGTAATTTCCCACGTTCCAGTTGCCATTTATATAGCTCATGATGCCAGTTCAAAGCAGTTCAATGCTTAAAAAAATCAGAATAAAAAAAAATATATTGATGAAAATAATAAAACGTGTACTTAAAAATGAACACATGTGTAAAGATATACTTCACCCACCTGAACAGAGCTTGTGCTTCTGGCCTCCGTCGCATGCACCAAACAGACGGCAAGTAATCCTACCAAAACTGGTAGTTTTATTGTGGCCATCTCTCTTCTCGTCCTTGTCCCAAACTGATGCCTTATATAACAATAAGCAGATGAAAATCTGTTATCAATCACATAAGATGTATTTCGAAATCGAGGTTTTTATCAGTCCGTAAAGCAAAATAGGAAATACTTTAAAACGAACGTGATATTTGCACTGATAAGACAGGGGATGAACTTACAGAGCTACAGGTACATGTAAACAGTTTATTTAAAGCAGACATAGAAATCATGTCAAGGTGAGCTTGTTACTTCTTTGATAACTTGAAACAAAATACGGATGAATACAACTGTAACTAATAAGATTCAACATTGGACATTTAAAAAAAAAAATCAATTCCTTTCAAATGTTTCTGTAAGACTTCATTATTTAGTGTTAATACCTAGATATACAATATAATATTAAAAAAGTGCCTACTTAAACTGTATCAATCGTCATTTTAACAATATAATGTAATAACTTTCTAAATTATTCACTTATAGATGTGGACATACTATAAAACTTGACTGGACATTGTTTAAGGTAACGCCTACCACTTCCATTGCACTTGGATTCACCTAAGTGTTTGCGTGTTCTGTTGTCGATTCATGTAAATGATTTCTTTTTCGTATCAACACTGCGTTCCTAATTTTTTTTGTGTAGTCATTTTTGTGTTTTGTTTTATTTGTTTTAATGATTCATATCGTGTCGCTCGTTTGCTATTCGACCTTCCTCCTGCTTGTAGATTGTGAAGCAGGAACCTTATCAATTTCAGTACTGGTCATGATATCAATACTATGAATAATTTCAGAATGTTTCAGCCGCATTTAAAGGTTCTAAAACCTAACATGTGAACAAGGGAATTAGCATAGAACCATAGAACGGAAATTAAGTTTTTGATGCCTGTATACAGTAGAAAAAAATGAAACTTTCAACATGAACATAAAGACAAAGCGGCTTTGAACAAAAAAGAGAAAATATTTTGTAATTCCTTTTAATATAGTCGACATACAGGTAAAATGTTATCACATCATTATTATACACAGTAATGGCCCTTGTTCCCTTATTTTTGTTTGTTAATTTAACATTTTACGTACTTATCATTCATCCTTCACCCCTTCTCCAGAAACAAGACTAAATACCGATCGTTGTGATCGCGGGTAACTTAGATATCACGTGTGTATGACCCCGCGTGTACATATGAAGTGTTACGCTAGCAACGCTGGTGTTTATAAGGTTATTAAATCACCAGACACACCGTCACGTGACCTGGCTTTGTTTACTTTGTCTAAATTTACAAGCTAAAAGACGTCGCGTTTCTAGCTACTTGGCAAATTTATCAAGAAAGTATTTGGAAGAGTAGGAAAAGTGTAATCTACTAAAAATTTAAATTGAGAAAAATCTCACAGAAAGTTTGTTTTTTAATTGTTTATTTCCATGAGGCGATGTTAGATACCGAGTGAGTTTTGGCGGTATGTATTCTTCAATTGAAGTCAATTTAATGACGTCACATATCACATCGAAATGGCGTTACGTTATAGAATGTCAGTCAATATAGTACTGAACATTTAAACTCAAACATTATTTTATGCCCTCCCTTGTAAATAAGGAAGAAAAGCTTTCCAAACTGGGGTTACGTATGAACCTATGTGGGATGGAGTTGTCCCACATAGGTGTTTCACATGGTATATGTGCATACGTAGAGAACGCAGAAAAAATTGTATTTTAAATTATTTGTGATA
Organism: Chlamys rubida; assembly: GCA_032359455.1. Taxonomy (NCBI): domain Eukaryota; kingdom Metazoa; phylum Mollusca; class Bivalvia; order Pectinida; family Pectinidae; genus Chlamys; species Chlamys rubida. Next base: position 9,762 of record JAUMHH010210936.1, on the reverse strand, counting down.
CCGCAACTTAACAATTGTGGGTTTTTTTCAAGTTTTTGTCATACAAGTTGACAAATCTTCACATCATTTTCTCTGTAAATAATATTATGTAATGTACCTAGGTAAACATCCTGGTTTGTTGGACTTTGTTCAGAACCAACGACATCGACACTTTCTTATACATCATAATTGTTCTATCAATCATAGACTCTTATGTAGATTATCTGATTCCTAAGTTGTACAGAAGTACTGGTTCAACATATACAACATCTAAACTTTAAGGGGCCGCGGTGGCCAAGTGGTTAAGACGTCTCACATTCTGCTACCACTAGCTCTCCACCACTGGGTCACGGGTTCGAGGCCTACGTGGGAAATTCGCCAGGTACTGGCAGTAGGTCGGTGTTGCTTCTCCAGGCGCTCCGGATTTACTCCACTACCAAAACTTACCACTTCCTTAAATGACCATAGCTGTTAATAAGACGTACGTAACACACAAACAAACAAACAAACAAACAAAACTTTAAACACAGTTTAAGGCGGAATTCAAACTGACCGTGATACTTGGTATTGATGACATAATTCGAAATCGTTATCATGCAAATGAAACATAGGGTCACTATGCGGCATTCCTAACACAGATGCTGAATTCAATATCCAATGTACATATTACACTAAAGCGCCTTGATTGGGAAGAAATGGTCCAGTTCCGGTACTGACTTAGGCGAAATTGATTCGACCATCTCTGGGAATCTTTTACAGTTAAAATTAGATATGTAAGTTTCATGCACATTCGTCAGGGAATCCTTTAGCTTAGATTGCTTCAAATGTCTTAAATGAAGGAAGATCACTTTAGATTAGTTTGCTTCAAAGATTACAGCTTTGGGGAAGACACATCTCAATAAAAAATAACACTGGTTAAATAATTAACAAAACGCTTTTACTGGGATCGTTTGAGCAGACAATGTTGCAGTAGTTGTAATCAATGTAATTGAAATACTTGTTGTCACTGTATCGCAATCGTGTTTAAATATACCTCTTTATTCCTAAAAGTTTTTTATAATAAAGATAGCATACAACACTGGTGGAATAATTAATTGGTACAGTTGGATATATTTTGTTATATCATTAGGCAAGAGAAGTCGTCAGAAAAGGGACAGTTAATCCCAAAAGGAGTGCCTATAATTTGCTTGAAAATAATACTTAACAAAGAAATTGTCAACCAGGAAATCAATAATTCGCACTATTTCAGTTGCAGTATATTTCATTTGTTGTGCTTTGTGCTTTGCGCATTGTATGCACCAATAGCTAGCAACCATATATCTATATCGCCGTTCGCCTTTCCTGGAAAAATACTTATAAGATATTGAAAGTGTTACTTTAGTTTGGTATAAGGAACAGATTGTAAAGAGACGAAACGTCAAACGTTCTGAAATTGGAAAGATTTTTGAGGCGAGGATGTTCAAAATTGATCAAAAGATCTTTCGATTTTGTTTTAAATCCCATGTTCCATTTATCGGACTTCTTGAATATACAATATGAATCACAATACGAATGTACCCTGATTTAGTTGCAATAGCAAGTGCGGTAAGAAGTTAAGATGATGGCTTGCTGGAAAAACTTGTGGAACCAAACACGTGGAATAAGCGATAAACGATAAATGTAGGAATGTCGTTAAGTTTCGGAATCCAGTGCAAACGAGTTCTTTTTCCTTATCATTAATATATATTTTGATTATATAAGATTGTAAAACAAAAGGGTGATTATGATTATAATGGACACAATATTACATGCTGTTTTGTTATTATCATAAATTTGAATGAAAACGCTTTTTTAACAGGTACTTTGAGATGTATAACTCTTGACATAAATCGCATGTATATTAATTTTAATCTAGATGTAAATGTACATGTATTTCAATACTTCCTACATAAACAAAGTGGTGTGTTCATATTGACCCGCACTAAATTAATGTAGATAACAATGTATTAAATGTAAATGATATATTGTTCTTTACTTAGAGAAAGCATACCTCGGGCCTCAAACAATTAAAAACCTTAGGGTAACTTGAATATATTCAGGGTGACCATATGACTTTTCTCTGTGTACTCCGGATTCCTGCAGCTGCGACCCTCTGTGTGCTAATATCCGAGCAAACAAAAACTGATAGAACTTGTTGCATAATTTTGGTAAAATAAAGAGAGTTTGGTTTAATATATACTCAATAAATTATCAGCATTTCGTAATATACACTAGATAAACATGAGTACGTACCGTGTCCGGCTGTAGGAAGATTGAAGAACTCCTAAACACCACTGTTGCTAGATTGATATTTCATGACAGAGGTCATTCCCTCGTGATATCTAAGTTACCCGTGATTACCACGAAGGGTTTATCCTGGTTTCTGCTGATAAGATATATAGCAAAGTAGGTGTAGAGAAGTGTTCCATTTGTTACCCCCTTGAAACCTCAACCCTAACTACAACTAAGGGGATGAGCGAATTATTAAAGCTACTGGTATTCGTTGCATAAGCAATATTAATAGTATCCCAGTATCAAAACCACAAAGAGCGGTTAATCAAAACAGTAATAATTACAAGCCTACTTGTAACGGTGGCCGTATATTTAACAGTACTTATCAAAACTACCTCCGCAGTCGTTTTTGGAAATTATTAAGGACATTGACAAATCATTGAAGTAAAATTGGACATATTCTGATACTGCGCAGTGTTCCTCTATTCGTATTGTTATTTTCGGCTCCTTGCTAGGAATTCATTGAATAGACATCTAGAGTACCCCTTTTACAAATGATTTTCGACAGATATCGTCACACATGTGATGCAGAACAGGCTGGAATACCTAGTTTTTGTTCTTTTTTTGCATGTTTTCAATAACAAACGCTAATTCAGTGGAATATCAGTAGAAATAATATTGAGAAAATGGACAAAGACACTTTGAATACAAATGAAAAAAAAAAGAAAAAAAAGAGCTTGAATACCAAAGAACTTAATTGGATTTAAATGATAAAGTAACATAAACAAATCATACAAAAACATGAATCCCGTAATGGTAAGTGTTTCCTGTGTCCTGTTTCGTAAAGGCCTTCTATGAGTTAATTAATATCTTAAAACCCTGTAATATTATAATGCATCAGTAACGACAGTCTAACGTCTAACAGGAATTCAAGGGTTGACAAGAAAACTGTACATTAGTGAACATATACAAAAAATAATCACGAAGAAAATAAAACAGGTATAACCCTTTGGAAAAGTTCATCTAAACCTGATCGGGGACCAATAACATTTGTTAAAATTTTATCCAAAATAAAATTATTTTCCTAAATGTCTGTCAATGTCAGCCATGTCCTACCGTTCCTTTATCACCCTACCAAGTAACGGGAGTCTTATTTCGCAATGTTTACACGAGTTTAAAGATAACATTGCTGAAATACCACTCAGGCGTTTGATTACAGATTTTAACCCCGTGTTAGTTGAAAAAGTCACCAGTCCGAAAAGAGGACGAATGAAAATGGCCACGCTTAAACTGACTGTTTTTGCAGGATTGCTGACTCTCTGTCTGGTGCACGCGATAGATTTCGTTGACGATGTCAGGCTTGCCCAGCTGATTAAGGAGCGGGAGGTTAGAAGCACAAATTCTGTTCAGGTGAGTATCATTATACGTTTATGGTATGTTTATTAATGGATGTATTCCTCATTTCTTTCAGCAAATCGTTTATTTTTGTATCTGCTCCTTACTTTACTAGTTCTACTTCAAATTGACATGAAGAATCAACGTACAGTATGCAAACATAATAATTTATTTAATCCATTTTCCATTTTTACGTCTAAGTATTCGAGAAAAATATAATTGGAAAATACCCTAATAAAACGTGATTAGAACCCAAAATCAGTGAAGCTAGGGCGTAATTAGAACAATGGAGAAATTTAAATTAGGACACTTGACAAAAGAACAAGTAGAATAAGTCCAGATGTTCCGGAAGGATAAGCGTCTTCTGTTCCATTGATGAAATCTGTCATGTCAACTTTAGGTAAATTCGGGTAACGTCACGTGCTCATATTGTTTAAATGTCTCAGTTGATTCATAGTGGGCGTTAGATAGTACTAATTAAGCTGTAAATGAAGTTGTGTTTTGTATGGTGTATCAATATATTCCATAGTCAACAACATAACTATTGAACGATCCATAGTTATTTTGCATTCACGCACTATAAAATGTACTGAAATCCATACAATGATAACACACAGCTTGTTGTGAATCATCAGTCAAACGTGTCAACTATTAAAGAGGACATAGTGAGGGGTTCGATCCCAAGCATGGAAAGTTCAGAGAAAGTGTTTTTCTCCTGGCCACACAACTCCAACATCAGCTGCGGTATTTGTGCTGTAAAATTTAAATGAGGTGGCACTACAAATGATACCGTTGGAAGCACGGTCCCATTACACACAGAACACAATACATCTCTAGCACAAACGCATGCATACACACATAGGGAGATATCAGCCAGGTGGCATATGACTAGTAGTTAGCGCCTGATAAGGCAGCTCCTGAGAATACCTCAAAATTGTATTGATTAATGTATATGCTAATTGTATTGATTATATAAATTGTATAGCTATGTACTGCAAAGCGCTTTAGAGTGGCTTATTCTAGCTAGACAGGGAGCTATATAAACTGATGTATATTATTTATTATAGCTCACAATTCAAACCACATATACACATGGAGTGACAATTTAGCACAAACATGTATACGTATTTTCATTTATTATAGTTTTAAGAAATAATACATTTTTGTTTGTTTGTATCACTTTAATCAAATCTTACAGACATCGAAGCCGACGCCTACTCGACATTTTGAGCATTATGTACAACTTGATACCGAGGGCAATTACTGGCTGTTTTGGAGCACCAATGCCACCCACGTGACCTTTGAGACACACGTGAACACGCATGGCTACATTGGATTTGGAATCTCCCCGAACGGAAAGATGTTCCCTGCTGACGTCATCGTGGGCGGAGTCAAGGATGGCCACACCTACTTCAAGGTATGCTTATAATGACTTTTTTGTATGCATAATAGATTGGACTAATGATGACAACATCTTCATCATTGGCTATTACGTGCAGAATTAGGTATGATGGGGAGAGGGATATCTTATTTAAGTGTTAAAGGGTAATTTTGTGAAAAATATATGTAATCGCTGAGGATAGAGCTTAATATGTTAATCAAAATGTTTTTATTCAATTTTAAATTACTTTTCGTTGCCTTATGCATTTATCACCAAAATGTAAAAGTACAAAATTAATGTATGTAATATGCTATGTGTATGCCACGTACTATAAGTGATCATAACAGCTTATTTTTCATACTCTAGCTCTTAGATATTGATAAATATATAAGTTTTGGATACAAAGTGTGTGTGGATTAAAAAGTTAAGGGAATGGCTTTGTCAACAATATCAAAAATCGCTTGGTGTAAAAGAATATCCCTCTCCTTAAAGATAAAGAAAAAAAAACTTAATCCGCGGATTGATACTCGTGATTTCAAAATAATAAAAAAACAATTGTCAACTTAACTTCAATTCGAACTTTAAGTCGATAAAGCTAGGGCAAAATGTAAACAATAGAAAGAGTTATACATGCATATCTTTGAAAACATACAAGAAGAATAAAGACCAGGTGTTCCGCAAGGGTAAGAGTCTTATGCTTCATCGATGACAACCGCCATGTAAATCTAGGTCGATTCCATGTAATGTACCATTCCCTCATCGAGCCGAGGGTTAGAGATTCGTGAATGCCACCCCGGGGATGATAAGTATTACCCGTTTCTTTCAATACATATTTTTATCTTTTTCTTGTTACCTATCCTATCAAAAAATTTAATTCGATGTCACATTTTGTTTGTATGGAATTATGTATTGCTGGGTGATAGAGAGTCATGCCATAAGGATTAAAAAAGTAACGCTAAACTGTAAAATAGGAGGTACAGATAGTTCTGTGATTATTGGGATGAAATTACATAAGCTAGATATCAGAACGATTGCAATGTTACAAATAATATGAAGTTACAAGTAGGGTCAGGAGTGAAACAAAAATCGAAATTATCCACTTGAGTTTGTAATTAGAAAGCATAATTTTTGTACACAGAATTTAAATAACTTAAAATGGAAAATAAACAACAATTTAAATCCATTCGGATACATATTATTAAATCGAGTGTTTCTTTTTCGGTGTTTGTCTGTCTCCCGTTTGATTATACAAGGCCTGTCTGCATCATCTGTGTTGATTTATACTGGATTATATATTCAAATTTTGTCTGTTTCACAGGACTATCACACTACCCAGCATGCCCCGCCAGTAGTTGACCAATCACAGGACTGGTTCCTTATCGCTGGCAAGGAAACTGCATCCGGGACAGTCCTCACCTTTGTGCGCAAACTCAACACATGTGATAGTGCTGGTGACATGGTCATTACGGTACGTGTGCAAAACCATGCGTATATTATACATTAAGAGAAATCATTTTTGATATCTTCATTGAACTAATATCCGAGTTACTACACGAGACATGGCCATAATAGATAGAAAGGTGATTAGCAAATTATGTAATGTTATAATAAATAAATAAAATAACAGGTATATTATCCCCAATGAATAAAATAGACGTGCATGAGTTATAGAGAAACATCTATCTTATCCCTGATAAATAATCATATTAATATCATAATTCATAAAAAGTATGTGTTTTATCCCTGCTAAACCAAATCAATTTCTAGATATTTGCTTTCTCAGCCATTTATATGTTCGAAATTTCAAATATACCGTAACGACTTGTTTCAGTTTTGTATGTGGGTGTTTGTATAAAAGCATGCCATTACTATATTTTACAGGATGACACCACTAGACTTATCTTCTCCTACAATCCGGAAGACGTGACGAGTTATATCCCCTACCATGGCGCCACCAGGCGGGGAACCAAGAGCGTCCTGCTGTTGTCTTCGACCATGACAGCTGATGATGTCCATATCCCCTCCGACACAATAACTTACGACTTTCTTCACGACAACGTAAGCTTCTTAACTGCGCACATTAGTAAAAAGACATTTTTCGGCATTTGTATTTAATGAATTATACAGGTTGCAATACACATTTTAGGTGTTAACACACAAGGCACTGCATAAAACTGCTTCCCAGTTTTTACAGAAGCTTGTTACTCTGTATCAGCCGTCACGATCACTGCGGTCGGAGTCAGAATCTTTGTTGTGTGTCCAAAAATCTCGTACTGTGACCTACAATGTATGTAAACCGGTGTTTTGGGAGGGTTTTGGCCACTCTATTAAATAGTTTATCACCTGCTATCAGAAAGTAAAATCACTGGACTAAACACAATAAGGAAATTGGCTCTTTGCACAGACGTCATGTACACACCATCCTTTACATATTCATGTATATATGCTTATTGAGATCATTGTCTTCTTACTTGATATATAATCCTGATTTTATTTTATGTCTTTTATATCAACTATATCGATAACTGTCACTGTAAAAATACTATTATTCGTGTGATGTAAACCGACTTTTACAAGTTATATAGGACGCTATATAACTGCTGTATATTATTATTATTACTTTTAACAGTTGTTCTGTTCTCGTCAGGGGTGTTTTCCTTGTCATTTGTTTCTTCTTTATCTAATAGTCTGTATTTAATGGGGTTTTTTTTAATGTGAGGAATTATAAGTCCTAGCATACCACATTTTGTTAAAGACGGCGCACTATCATAAGTTTGCTCACACTAAGGTAGTATTTGATGAAGGCCTATACATTTATCAGGTTCACATATGGCAAACTGAGCAAATTTTTCAATAACATTTGGTTATAAGAAAGAGGAGTAGTGCGATTTCCTCATTCAAGCAACATGACTGCCTTGGAAAGTTCCAAATGTAGCCGAGAACAGGTGAAGTTCAACGACCTACTTGAATGTACAAAGGGTGTCTGATTTGTTAGCCAATGTCAAACATCCCACAATGTGCTAGTTACCTTTCGAAAAGGACACAGTAAGACATTTTTGAAAGATGAAGATGGGTTCTTTCTCCGAGCGCAATGTTTATGACGGTCGGTGTTGGTGTAATGTGTTGCTTATATGTAGTGTTCCTTACTGGATCGTCAAACGTCATTAGCCTACAAAGAGCCTTCATGAGTCTGAAATATATAATCATGATTTACCAAAAGTAATCCTTCTTTGAAACAGGAGTCGAAGCTTTATGTTAATTTTCCATTTGATTGACGCCACATTAACTTGCGTAACTGGACAATGACGTTTGTCCTGTGTGATTATAGGACACTATTTTGGTTTGGTTTTGTGTACTATAATGTTATATGTTTATATCATACGGTGCAATTACTGTAGACGACGTTGATTGTCTTTCTTTTTTACGAAAAGTTCAAACTGTCTGATTATTTTTCTGTCACTCAGTACCACGTTCCGTCCGACACCACGACTTATTTTTGTCGAGCCTTCAAGTTGCCACAACTAACCAAGAAGCACCACATGATCAAGGTATTAATGAGTTTTATATATTAAAGGTGTTATATCTATTGACATGTAATTTAACTGTGTCGATTACGAAAAAGAAGATCGTTACGATACACAGCCTATTTTTAGCAGGTGTACGATTTAAGGTTTCATGTACGTAATGAGCTCAGCACACTTTCAATGTTAAGAAATAGTTAAATACATTTAAGATATAAAACTGAACTTTATATTTAAGTAATTTAGCAGTAGTGTTAATGAAACTTGTAAAATTGTTTAGTGTATATGTTAATATTATTTGTCTTGTCCTATTTTAACCTTCAGTTCGAACCAATAGTTACACCTGGTAATGAGCTGAACGTGCACCACATACTCATATTCAAATGTGATAAGCGTGCTGCGGAATTGGCCTCCTATGACGGCGCCCACTTCCGGTGTGAACAAGGTGGGACTGTACCTGAACCCCTTCGTGGATGCCTCAGCAAGGTGATATTGGCGTGGGCCATTGGGGGAGAGGTACGTATCTTCTTGGTATCTGGGGAACAACATTTCTACTAAAGAAGAGTGGACTCAGAAAAGGGTTGAGGTTGAGGTTGGGGTTGGGGCTGTGGTTGGGGTGTACATGCATCTTACAAAACATAGGATATCTTAAGCAGAGAGAGATTTGGAAGATAGATGACATCGAAGATTGTATGCTCAGATATACATATGTAGTTCAATCAAATGAGCAAATTTGCATTATTTATGTCATTTGAAAAGTGCTAAATTATCAAAACACCTTCTACATGGATCGGTTCTTTGGGATGAATTAAATGGATTTCATAAATGAAGTAGTTTAACTCCTCCGTAGATCTCTACAAATCTCTACAAATCGCTACCAAAATGTCCAAAACATCAAATAATGTGCCGAAATT
>JAUMHH010210925.1:0-12748 GCA_032359455.1 Chlamys rubida | reverse complement strand
TAATATTATTGGTGTATTGACAGACGAGGCTAGGACCTGTAAGCCCGACAGTCGTGTGGCCTAGAATAACAAATAAACTACGATGTGTCATTTAATAACATTCAATGTTGTTATAAATGAGCTTGACATGTTTTTTTAACATTGTAGATAGAAAGTACATAACTGTTCATTATATGTCCAGCTTATTTTTGACAAAACTTTATAAAACATGTTATATAAAGTTCATGTATTTATCTACCTCACATCGCCCCCGGTTTTGCATTTATATACTGTTAAAATAAGTTACTCATAGGCATTTCCCTATTATATTTGAGGGGTTTCGAATAGCCACATCTATATTAATTTACACTGTCATGTCTCTCAAAAATTACATGTTGTAATAGAGAAATAAAGCCTCGCATGACATAGATATATATTCTTAGAATTCAGTTGGTTAAAAGGGAGATCGACACGGAGGCTTTAAATGTAGGTTGAATGCATTATTTGCTGACTAAGCTTATTTCCTATTGTGAAATTCTAAAAACTTTTAGTTCAAGATCAATATGTTTAATTACATATCTCAATACCAATGTTTGATTGCGGTATTTATATATGGCTTATCGAGTTGAAAGTTACGGTGACCATACCGCCTTTCATTGAACTTGTTGAACCCAAACACTGTTTGATCACTCGTAACAAACGAATATAGAAATATTCTTCACTATTTGCAGAAAATGATATAACTTTTTTTAATTTTATTACAGATTAAGATTTAACCTGTGAATCACATCAAGCGTAAACATGGAAATGGAGTTTATCCGAAGAGGCAATCAAAGAAGCTGCACGGAGCGCCGACCGACACTTCCACGGATTGACAGGCCACCTGCGTGCTCCGGGCCTTATCTGTCACAGTAGCCTTGACCTGGTAATCTCCCTGCAGGACGAGAAATGACATTAAACTCTACATAGACGGGAACAAAGCTCTGAGGTACATACCTAGCAAGTCTATCATTAGCAGAACTCATCGAAGTACGGGCATCGCTCCGTACTAGGAGATTAGTTCCTTATGTGAAAGTGTTTATTTGGGCATATTTCACCCAAATTCAACAGAAATAGAAAAGTTTAGTACACAACTATTATAATGAGATATATATGTATACGTTATGCATAATGATATATAATTTATGTGTTTATGGTAAAATATATATACGCCTATGTATGTAATGCTTATGTCTTTCTTTTAGTTAGATCCGTCACTGTTCCCAAAACGGGACACTTTTTAGATAAATATCAATGCACTTTATACCATACTATTAATTCCAAAAATATTTGTTCATTTTTTTCATAAATAAATACCATCAACTTTTCATTTCTATTACAAGTTGGCATTTCCGGCGCGTAGATCTATAAATAGAACGCGAAATACTATCAGGATTATGTAGGCCCTTGAACAGGTGTTACTGAACCCAAATAAAGAGCGTCGCCCGGCACGTAAGTTACGAACCTGTTGGTAATCATTCTTATCTTTGAATTGTCCATGTAACGATAATCAGCAGCCAATAAAGCTTAATACAGTTTAATTGTCATAAAAGTATCATCAAGTGAAAACTGCATACATAAAAGTACTTCTTTCTTTTCAGAGTAATTTTACATGTTTTAGGGGTTTAGATCGACTTTCGGTAAAAGCAAAGTGGCTCTGTGACTGCGTAGACTTTGAAACTCTGAAATGTCGTGTGTTTTTGAGGAAACGGATATCATGTCCGTGAAAGGAGAATACATTTTACGTGCATATAGGAGGTTTTTAACAGAAAAAATATCCATCTATCCAACGGTACTTAGCATTTTTTCGTACATCAACTAGAAATGCTGTTTTTGATCGCAAGGAAGTTAGGTAGAGTCGACTTTTCGACATCGAGAGCTTTCAGCCATTCTCGTATATACATTGTATTGTCATATTTTGGGAGTGTCATTTTTACCGAAAGTTGATATAAACCCCTAAAACATGTAAAATTCCTCTGAACACCTTAGCTTAGGTCCAAATATAGCTGTAACAAATTATCAGGTCCCTGTGGTTTAATGTACAAGACCATATTGTGTTCTGCAATGTGTGCTATAGCTTTACGACCGTACTCACCGACGCTAACCAGCTCCACAAACCCGACAATTCAGGGATCTTGAAACGCTCGTGATGCATTGTGTAACGGCCCTTTGGGAATGGACAGTTGCAGGGTAAGCCCTCATTGGACAATTGAACGGGACAGTTTGGTGCGCCGTTCAATGAGAAAGATGTGCTCAACATCGAACACAAATCGTCATAGGTACTGAAACACATTAATGCAACGTTATGAGAAATGCAAATAAGTTGTGCCGCACAGCACTTTCTATCAAATTACCATGCTATTCGTAGTCTCCATATGTTACTGGGGTAATGTCTCGACGGTTGGTACATTTCGGGAGGGAGCTCGAGGATCAATGGCCACTTGGTATCACTATAGTAGATACCTCCAGTTTGAGCAGACCTGGTTGCCATTGGTAACGTCTGTTATTTTTTGGGAAAAGAGGGTAATGACAAACTCAGAATGCCACATTTGCATATGATGTATATGTCTAACCGTTTGCAATACACCACTTCAGATTCTGTGTATCACTGATTGGCTGGTCACGACGAACCCTTGATATTAGTATCTACCAGAAAACAATTGCATATAGTTTATGTCGCGTAGAATACGTACGAGTGTACCTGATACTTTGACGCCTGGGTACCCGCGTCCTTATCAGTGATGCTGTGTTGGCTCCGTGTTGGGTGGGTGCCATTAAAAAACAAAAACACACGCACTCATGGGTAATGAAAAAATGCCTTAAATCAACCCAGTACAACATTCTTAAAATTTCTTGCTATGTCTTCCGCAGGAATTGGCAACACAATGGCATCATCGTCGCCTTTCACGTCGAGGAAGGACATTCAAAAACTGCTGGGGTTTTGAGATTTCTTAAACCTCTGGGAGCTGACGAATAGGGTGACGAACCTCTTCACGTCTGCATTTTAGGCTCTTTGCACAGACGTCATGTAAATGCCACCCTTTATTTATTCTTTATTCATTTATGTGCACATTGCGATGCATATCTGCTTGCTTAATGTATAAAGGTGATTGTAAGCCTTTTTTCACAATTATAACTACCGGTATAATACTTTTATCCATATGTTGTAAAGCGCTTTAGAGCAATTTCACAAATTATATAGGGCGCTATATAAATGTTGTATGCTATTTATTATTATTTATTTATAACTGGTGATCTCCTGATAAAGGCATTTCACAGGCAGCAGGACGTTGCATCGAGGATATTTCCTTCATTCCAAACAAAGTATAAGAATGTTTCAAGGCATTATACGTTCTACGAGTCCATTCACATGCTGAATGTGGAGTAGACAGCGAAGCGCTTTTGCGCTTACATCGATCACTGTTAGATCCGACCCGATCATGGAACCATGGTTCATTGATCGATATGAGGTTCTCGTCTGCAGATGCTCAATCGAATTCATAACTAAGGGCTGCGACTTGCCTTATGAGCTTTACGTTCAACCCCAGAGAAAAAATCTTTACGTGGAAGTGAATGAACTATTGCTCAATGTGCGAAGGAAAAACCTGGTTGTGCCGTTTGTAGCCCAAATGTAATCAAGTCTCCTAAATACTGCCTTTGACCTAGTTGTTTTTTACCCGAAATAAAATAGAAAACTTTTTTTACGCAGAACCAAGAACTTTCAACGACATTTAGCATCCGAAATTCCTATTTCCTGCAGGAACTCTATATAAATTTAAATAACATTTCTGAATTAAACATAAACGATGTTTCGCCATGGGTTATAATTTTGCATTGCATGAGCTAAACAATCCGCTGCTATACCAGAAGAACACAAATCTTCTTTTCAAGAATGTACTTCAAAGTTCTCGGCTCATACACATTTTCTCGGCTTCGTGCTGGTCATACCTCTCGCTTAATATGTATCTTCTAGAACGGTGATATGAACCTTTATGCCACGCACGCAGCTCCCCATTTACAATGGGACATTTTAAAGTATAACGTTCGTGTTTTAGATCATACGTGATAAATTCTTCAAATTCCTGATGTGAAAACCCGTTCATACCCATAGATGCGGAAACATTGTTTAACATTGTACAAGACATCGATATAAGGTGTATAAACTCTATTGCCTTTAAGTTTACATCTTCATATCTTTCCATTGTAGATAAGTATAATATTTTAAACTAAAGTTTGTAATTTTATCTCCTTGCCCTTTTAATTTTCCTAACCTATCATGATAACGATTTTAAGATATGTGAGTTATTACCCAATATCATGTTTTTGTTCTGTCAAGTGGTCGCACCATTTAACTTTTATCCTGGCCCTAAATAGCCCCAGTTCTCGATGGGCCATTGAACAAAAAACAAACACGCATGCGCATTAGGTATAGAAGCATGTGCCTTATACACAAAAACATGTGCGTTATACACACCTACACGTGCGTTATACACACAAACACGTGCGTTATACACACATACATGTGCGTTATACACACATACATGTGCTTTATACATAGACGCATGTGCGTTATACACACATACATGTGCGTTATACACACATACATGTGCGTTATATACACAAACACGTGCGTTATACACACATACATGTGCGTTATACACACATAAATGTGCGTTATACATAGAAGCATGTGCATTCTTCATTATGCATGTGCCTTATACACACCACCATGTGCGTTATACATACACGCATGTGCGTTATACATACATATGTACAGGCATAGGGGTTACACGTACATGCATGTGCGTTATACATACATATGTACAGGCATAGGGGTTACACGTACATGCATGTGCGTTATACATACAAACATGTGCGTTATGCACTCAAACATGTGCGTTATTCACACATACATATGCGTGATGCATACAAACTTGTGCATTATGCATATAAGCATGTGCCTTATACACACAAACATGTGCGTTATGCATACACGCATGTGCGTTAAACATACATATGTACAGGTATAGGCGGTACACGTACATGCATGTGCGTTATTCATACAAACATGTGCATTATACATACAATCATATGCGTTATACGTACATATTTACAAGTATATGTGTTATTCGTACATGCGTGTGCGTTATGCATGCTTTTGTACAGAAATATGTGTTACACATACATGCATGTGCGTTATGCATACATATGTATAGACATATGTGTTACACGTACATGCATGTGCGTTATACATGCTTATTGAATCATGTGATGATCATGTTACTTACCAGCTACCCACTCCGGAGATACATGGTATTGGTACCCAGAGTCCAATGACTTTTCTGTGGATGGAAAGGTGCAACTGAAGGGGACCAGTGATGTTTTTGAGGACATCCAAGTTCCCGACAACGTCTACATCCCCGGGGATGACCACGGGGAGAGGCGACACTGTGGCAAGGTTAACATGGACGATGTTGTCGGCGTTACTTCTACCATTCTCTGATTGGAAAGTTAAAGAAACATATTTTTGTCAAAAGAAGCAATTCATTTTTGACAAGTTAATGACCATTTACCGTGTTTGAATTTCTTAACAAGTTCCTTGCTTTTGTTTATTCTTTTGTATTTGCAGTAATATTAATTTTTGTTCTCCCAGATTTCCAACTCACATTAAAATAGCGCCGAAAAGGCGTCTATTTGTATTGATTTTGTGCGTGTGAGTTAGTGTCTCAGTACGGAAATGGCTCTGACGGTCCTTAACACTTAGACGACATCTTATCCAGCCCACAGGCATACTGCTGACAATTTACTTCACAGACGCGTCACAGAGGAAATGACATAAATCAGCCGACGTAATCAAAGGAGACAAACATGAACAAATGATGAAAACGTCTAGTAAAAGCTTTGCACATGGAGAACTTTGACCAATGCTAGTAAACGTTTGTTTGAAAGACAATATCTTTAACAATGTCCTTTAAAAGGAAACAGACGTTTTCGAAAGCTCGCAAAAATAAGTTTTCAGTTGTGTTTATAACAAACTTAGCCTTTATTATTCATACCAAACTGATGGAACTTATTCCGAATACTTCTGTTGGTGTTTTACGTACACCAATGGTTGTGTATCATCTATACTGCATTTTGTGTGTTGCGTATGCTTCCTATTTTGTATTATGTTTTCTTCTGTTGTTTTTGTAATACCTATATTACTTTTTGTGTAATAATGATACATCAGATGTTGATACAAACTAAACTGACAAATACTATCAAAGTTATGCACGTATTTTATATATATTTAATAAAGAAATATACATTTGCCAATTGCATTGTCCTAAATCGATTTGTGTATTTGAAGCATTAAGAACAAATTTACGCATACTCGGCACATACGTTCAGTATTTCTAGATATTTACATAATGTATTAAGTGATGTAGGTATATGAAGTTGTAGCTTCTGTAACATTTAATTCCTGCTATTTTTATCGACAACATAATTGACCTTAAATGAGGTCACAGCTAAGCTTTAAATGTTACCAACAATTGCTATTAAATACCGGTGTTATTAACACCTAATCAAAATGTCGGTATGGTTTGCATAACAGTATATCATATATCGTGACATGAATGGCCCTGACCACGTTTTCCAAGACCTCGAAGCGTTATCTATGTAGATCGAGCAGATGTGACACTCGAATAAAACTTGTATGAACTATTAAGTTTTAGTTAAGAAAAGACATGAAGAATGTTATTTAGCACTATTCTATTTGGCAAACATTTTACGGAACAGCCAAAGCCACGTAATAATATTCAGTTATTAAGATTTATTTAAGTTTTACCTGGCTTATATAATTTCATAGTGGGTTAAAATTGGTGTATTTAAAGCAAGATAAACACCAAAAGGCCACAACAACGTCGAACAGTAGCAGATAGGTAATATAATTTAAAATGACCTTACATAAGTTACTTCCAGCTTTAGTACCCAATAGCAATATTTACATATACACAGATCCACGTTTCCCGAACGGTCCTTAACTTACTAAAATGTCTTACGTTTATTCAATAAAAAGCGTTAATGAATATTTTCCTTGGGTTCTACAACATTTTCTAATGGAAATTCATGTTATGTATCCCCATGAAGTTAAAATCGGGCCTGATCAATCATTCAACAAGGTTCTATACCCTATGATAATCTAAGACAAAAGATAATGTTGTGGGTTAGGAATACTGTATTGGAACTGTATTTTTATTTCACTGTTTTGATATACATCTATATTTGAGTCGTCATGTTTGCCACATAGATTGGTATTGATACCATTGTCATAGAGTAAACTATACTGGCAAGATATGACAGCTGTCGACGAAGAGGCATCCTCGATATCCAGGGGTTACGCTCACTTTCGCTCTCTTCAATACTAGAGATTAAACGAAATGCAAGCAGTAGCAGAACATATCTAAGAACAAATCATCAACATTTCTAAATGTGAGATTAAGCATTTGATATCTTTTCTAGAGTAACCCTTATTATATATAATTCAACTTCATATGATTGCAAAAACAGACCGGCTATAAGTGGTCACAATAATTCCCATTAGAATACCGACAGTTTGTCGGATCATTCTTCTTTAAAGTTCAACAAATTTAGTTTACTTAGCGGTGAAATAAGCTTTATTTCTAATGACGATAAGATAATTGATTTCTGAAAATGCGATTCAAGATGTTCTAAAGCTGCTTTAATATGTGCATTTGCAGTTTTTGGTACGCTTAAAGGTCAGCTCTAAATGCGGCTAGATGTCTACGTATATAAATAGCAAAGGCGTGTGACCATTCTGCCCGATATCATTCTCACTAAGGTCATCTGAAAGTTAGATTTCTCAGCATCGATTCCAGTATAATTTCTTCTCCATTTGTAAGTTATGTATTTCAATTTCCTCTCGTAGTTTGAAACTTCAACATTGCTAGCTGGAGGGAAATTTAAATCACAAGATTTGAAATTTCTACCGTTATTTTATTATGTGTTTATTGCATTTTTTTCAGTAAGAAATACATAGATTATTTTCGAGGCAGGCTAGTCTTATGTGTCCTATTGGCACTTCTTGATTGGTTGGTGTTTAACAATGTTATATATTTCCAAAGAGGCTCGTGGTTTAGATTAGAAACAATTTTTTGTGTTCAATTCAGTTATATTTTCAACCTTTCAGAGTATGAATCACAAGGATAAACGTGTAGTCTTATGATGTTACTTCACTCAACAATATGTTGTCAATCCCTTTGTAGATAGCATAGGTGTGTGACCTTTAACAGGACAGGTGACATCTAAGAGTAAGACGTCATTGTGTCAAAGGTCATTATGCCTACCATTAGTAGGGATGGATGAATAAGACGTGAGGTATTCTGTTGTTTTCTGACTCAATATGATATAGATTGTTTTCTGTTTAAATATATGCAATCTGTTTCTAGACACACATATATTAATTGATATACAACCCTTTTTGCTAACACTTTATTCTTACATGTAGCTACTCGTCCAACCTTTAGTCAGAAATATTTGTTCACATTCTAATCCGTTTTTAATCCCGAAATCCTAGTTATTCGTTCACCCACTAAGCCTAGTTACTCGTTCACCCTCTAATTCAAGCTATTCGTTCACCCTCCTATCATAGCTACTCGTTCACCTACCAAGCTTAGATACTCATTCACCCTCTAATTCTACCTATTGAAGCTACTCTTTCTCTCACCAGTCCTAGCTAATTAAAAATTGTGTTCATCCACCAATCCTTACTACTCAAATCCTAGCTTCTCATTCACCCTTTTGTCTTACTTCTCATTCACCTCCACTTCTAGCAACTCCCTCACCCTCCAACCTTAGACACTCTTTCATCATTCACTAATAGAAAATTGTTCACCGTAAAATCTTAACTACTCGCACTATTGTTAATTCGTAATTTAACGAACTAACATTGTCTTATCAAAGCT
Organism: Chlamys rubida; assembly: GCA_032359455.1. NCBI lineage: Eukaryota > Metazoa > Mollusca > Bivalvia > Pectinida > Pectinidae > Chlamys > Chlamys rubida. The sequence goes on along the minus strand of JAUMHH010210925.1, from coordinate 3,764 downwards.
AGAGATAATAACTCACATTCCAGTCAGCGTGTATATCTTTGTTATTTTATGAACTGATCATGAGAAACTGAATTAGCAATCAATCCTTAATGCACATTTACACCTCAACAAAATAACACGAAAACATATTTTATAGTACTGTCACTGTCTAATGTTTAAAATACTTTTAAAAATTTAACCAATGTGTTTTCTGATATGCACTTCATTTAATATATGAAAATCTACAAGATTTAAAAACATGTTTGTTTTACGATCAATTTATGGAAATACAAAATTAGAATTAGATCGCAAGCTTTATAGAACAAAATCAATCAAAGTCGCTCTAACAAACAATTGCAAACATGGAACAAGGCAATTAAATGTGTAACGTTTGAAAATTTGGCGTCGTCCATTATCGATTCAGTACATTAGATTTTGTATTCCTGTACCACCAGTGTATACTTATTTAGAATATTTGATCGAAACACATATTGAAATTGTATAGCAAGAAAACATACAACAACATCACATATATTGAAAATGAAATTAGTATATAACATTAAAAGAAACGAAAAATAAGACAAAACCTTACTCATACAGTCTTGGAGGTGGAGTGACGAGGCATGGCACAGACACAGAACACAGGCGATGACTGTTACAGCGCTGAGGTACGCCATGATTGATTGAGAAATTCTCTGACAATGACCTTAAGATCCTATCTCACGTATATAACACCTCTGTAGATAGGCGTCAACCTGGTCAAGGTTTTCGCAGAAATCGTGGACTTGACGTGCATACTCTAGACAGATATCTTTCTAGATACTGACTTAACGTGACTCACGTGTTAAAAATGACTTGATATACACGAACACATTATAATGTTTTAATGAACCGATATTAAACAATATGATATGTATTTTACTCAACTATGGCTGAATTAAAATGATCGCAACCGCATGAACAACTATACTTACTAACATAATTGATGATTACTTGGTATTTTACTTTCGATTTTTTAATGTAAAAATTACCTCTGCGTTCTTAATCAGCTTTATATCATAACATACACTACTGTACCTATACTACATAATGACAAGAATGGCCATCTTACAAACCACATCCTATAACCAAAACGAGGACTTAATTTAACTATCTTTGACTTTACATTCCCAATAAGTAAAATATCAGCTTCCCCTATTTATGGAATGTGTATCTTACAGTTAAATAAGGTTTCGACCTTTCTGTATATAGGCGATCTGTTGACAAGTTAGCCTACGACTCAGGTTTCTCTAACTTTTAAAGACTTCAATCTACGAGTCTAGATTTTATCTGTGTGTGTCGATGCTTTGGTATATTTATCCGTTTTTTTCATTTTACCAAATGAAGCAATATTTACTTCCTAACGTGAATGATCTGAAGCCGATACACTTGCAATAATCACTCGAAGGGAAAGGAAGTAAGGTGGAGCCTTCGAACACAATTGACGTAGAAAGAAAAGTAAATATTTAAATTATTACCAAATGTGATAATTTCGTCCAACTAGCATTCATCATTGGTACTTAAGTAACAACGACTTGTGCCTCAAATATTCCGAATCACAGTCATTAAACAGACCATATGGCCTTTAAAGTACTTTATTACATTTTGAATTTATAACTTTGGTTAAAATTTCTTTATGAATTTACTTTTGAACCTGCATTCAAGTAAACTGTGCCGGAACAAAAAGTCCGGTTACCAGGTCACGGCCAATCTTCAGGACTGAAAGTCGGCCAGTCAACCATCTTGTGACGTAAAATAATCACCAAAAATGAGGTTGTCAATATTACATGGACCATTTCGAGAACTGAATTCCTGAAAATGTACGTCACTGGCAGGATTGACTGTGTCTTTTTGTTTGTAAAAATGATAATGATATACTTATATACAATACTTCCTGAATGCAAATACCAGTTAAATTGATAAGGTGTACTGTACGTTACACTAATGGAAAACGTGGACTGGTTCTATTTACTTCAGATGTAATTTACGCCTACATCTATTTGTGAGAAACTGGTTAACATGATAATACAGTCCATGTTTCCAGTATAGCCTTTACGTGTTCTGATGTTTGATGACAAAAGCCACTGCAATTAAGATCACACATAACAAAATATGTTATTTTTTATTATGGGAATTAACTAATGAGATGCCCGGTGTAATTAGTCGTGCAATCCATGTAACAAGAGTAACCATTGAATCAAAACTATTTCTTATCATTATTATCATTTAAAAAAAGATAAAATTGAACTGTACACTTTCCTGCAGTGATTTGAACTTCATAGTTGTTATTGTAAATTATGGTGTTTAATAAATACAGGTGTTTGCAGTGAATTGTCCGACATCAGATAGTTTCTTTCCTTGTTTTATTGTTAAGCTTTTAATATATATATCTCAATTTAATCTTAATTTAAACGAAACAAATATTTCTGTAAACACTGTCTGGTTTAACATCAAAACCAAACTTACAATGGATTGCAAAATAATAACGATCAAATTATGGTAAGTTTGTTGGACAAAAGATGATTAAAATTTCACCAAATGTCTTCCTCATTTAGCTAAGTATTCTCTGTCCAACAAGGTAAGATACTGGCATTCTTATTATTTTTTCTTGGAATTTCCATCAAGGAATCTGGCAAAGCAAATGCAACCTTCTATTCATGAAGCTGTGTCAGCTATGTTATTGCGTTAGACAAGATATCTTAGATATGCCACATACTAACATGTATGACCTGCCGGCAAATAACCCACAAACGTAAACAATTACTGTGTATATAGGAAAATTTGTATTCTGTCTTTGCTGCAGTGGGCTAAAATCGTAATATCTATTTTAGTGACTTTAACATTTTAAGGTTTAACATGAATGAATGACAACGCTCGATATCAACTTAGAGGACTGTCTCCCTAAATCCACTTACATGGTTGTCTTTCCCTAAATCAACTTAAAGGGTTGTATTTCCCGAAATCGACTTAAAAGATTGTCTTTCCCAAAATCCACCTAGAGGACTGTCCTCCAATTGACGCTTGTTTTAATATTTAGAAACCTATGATGGCACGTTTAACAATTTTTGTATAAAAGGATTCTGATTAAACACTTTTTATTAGATAAGGTTTGATAACTGGACACCTACTCGAACGTTTTGACAGTTAAAAGAGATATACTCTATGTAGGCAACATACGTAAAATTGGTACATTTGAATTAGTGTGCAACGATACGAACAAATCACAGAGATTTTATAATGAAAACCGAGTCAAATCAATACAAAAACTGCATGGATATTGAACTATTTTTGATACATTATTCCTGTTATAGTCTTGAAAATGTTTCAGTGTTTTTGTACACTAAATACAGAATAATAATTTGTACTGGTTGATAGATCTACTTCTGCATTGATTTTCAATTGCTTTAAGGCAGACGTGCATTGAATTTCACAAGAAAAGATTTTGCTTGTACAAGGTTGTGAAAATAAAGTTGCTGACTTTTGGCTTTTATTATAAGACTAAATATTTATTGTATTTGATTAAATTCTTGAAAATACAAGCCAATCACGCATAATTATGAATATATATATATATATATATTTACATACAGGGGACTGGACTTGTAATGTGTAGTCATTTGTTACCATTTTTTATCACGTAATCGGCCTGTTATCCAGTGTATGTCACTAGTGTAATATACCCTTGAGCGTTTTTCATTGGCTGTGCCAGTCAGAAATCGATTGTGACGTCATAATATGGACAATGA
>JAUMHH010210914.1:0-12748 GCA_032359455.1 Chlamys rubida | reverse complement strand
TACAAGGTGATAGAGCAGTGTGCAGGAAGAAGACAGATACAAGGTGATAGAGCAGTGTGCAGGAAGAAGACAGATACAAGGTGATAGAGCAGTGTGCAGGAAGAAGACAGATACTAGGTGATAGAGCAGTGTGCAGGGAGAAGACAGATACAAGGTGATAGAGCAGTGTGCAGAAAGAAGACAGATACTAGGTGATAGAGCAGTGTGCAGAAAGAAGACAGATACAGGACTTTTGTCACAACATCTACTTGATAGAATTTGAAGGTACACGTGTTTTAGACACCCACAAACTTGAAAAAAGATCAGCACAAAAACAAGACACAAGTATTCTGGTTCAGGATTTCTGAAGCACTTGGCTAATAATGTACTTATACCTACTTTATGTTTCAAGTTCAACAGACATATAAAAGTAAACACCATGAAACAAAAAGCTGTGACAAAAGGATAAAAGTGGAGCTTGTTTCCACTGCTCTAACACGCCACGGGGACAAATGGTGTCATTGCTCCCACACAATAATCCATACAGCCATCGACTTCCATCTGTTTTACTCCAGTATTACACGTACAGCGACACTAAAAGCCGGAGAAATAAATCTTTAAAACAATTTTCAAAGCAGCTAGATTTGAATACAGTCCCATCAAGAAGAAACACTGAAATCAAATTTGAAGTTTTGAAGTGTGAATTTAGACACTTCCTTTAGCTTTTGGCTTCCCATTCACAAACCTAATACAAAGAATGGGGATTGAAGGACAGAGTTTTATGACCAGTTATCAGGTACTGTGGCCTTCTACAGGATTACATGGAATGTAGTCTATTACAGCCAGTATCAGTCGGGAACAAGTAATGGTAATAGCTGTGTCTGGACTCGTATACAACCATGCTCAACTGTCAAAGAGCTGGTAGCAACGATAAAGAGACCTTTTCTAATACTTGAATAGAACTTCCACAGCCAAGAGGTAGAAATGGCTGGTACAAGTTGTACGATTTAACCCCTAATGTTAACTATGAACAACCCAGTCAGGTAGAGTATGATAATAGAACTGTCTGATCCCTACTAGAAATTAAACTTTGAACAGCAGAGGCGGGGAGAGGTAGAATAGAACTGTCTGGTCCCTCATAGAAACTTGACTATGAACAACACAATCAGGGAGAGCTAGAATGGAACTGTCTGGTCCCTCATAGAAACTTAACTATCAACAACACAATCAGGGAGAGCTAGAATAGAACTGTCTGGTCCCTCATAGAAACTTAACTATCAACAACACAATCAGGGAGAGCTAGAATGGAACTGTCTGGTCCCTAATAGAAACTTAACTATCAACAACACAATCAGGGAGAGCTATAATAGAACTGTCTGGTCCCTCATAGAAACTTGACTACCAACAACACAATCAGGGAGAGCTAGAATAGAACTGTCTGGTCCCTCATAGAAACTTGATCTGAACAACAGAGGTGGGGAAAGGAATAACAGAACTGTCTGATCCAAAACAGAACTGTCACCATGAGCATGAACAGTCCAGATGAACTGATGTAGATAGAATAGTCCGATAAGTTATAGCTAGGTCTGCATAATACAGCAACTTCCATATGGTCCTGTCTGACAAACATTTGCCTAAAGACCTGGAAAGACATCTGTCATACTATCTGACAAACCTTTGCCAAATATTCTCATTATTACATATGTATGCGCATGTGTATGATTGGTTGAATGATGTGAACCTTGTCAATGGAATGCACAAACTAAGTTCCTGTCATACAATCTGACAAAACTCTGTCCGAGGGCCTGGAAAGACATCAATGTCATACAATCTGACAAAACTCTGTTTGAGGGCCTGAAATGACATCAATGTCATACCATCTGACAAAACTCTGTCTGAGGGCCTAGGAAGACATCAAAGTCATACAGTCTGACAAAAGTCTGTCCGAGGGCCTGGAAAGACATCAATGTCATACAATATGACAAAACTCTGTCCGAGGGCATGGAAAGACATCAATGTCATACAATCTAACAAAACTTTGTTCGAAGACCTAGGAAGACATCAATGTCATACAATCTAACAAAACTCTGTCCACGGACCTGGAAAGACTTCAATGTCATACAGTCGGACAAAATTCTGTCCGCAGACCTGGAAAGACATCAATGTCATGCAGTCTCTCTAATACCTGCCTGAGGGCCTGATTTTATCTAGTGTGACTTGTTTGTGGAGATCAATACAGATAAACTTATTATTAGCATATCAGGTCACCTGAATACCTGTATTTTTTATAATTCATTGAGTATCATAAATAATGGATATAGCTTGATATATGAAATGTATCTCAATGATAGCGTACACAGAACACAGCCTGCGTGACAGCTGAAGTATTGAATTTTCTAATTTGTTTTTTTCTACTGTTCACACAAATTATATATATTTCCATTGTGTCACATTTTGAAGCTGCTACGGCAAATAAGTTGGCAAGGTTAAAGGAATTAGGTTGTGGGTTAAAAGAATTCAAGTCATGGATTGAAGAAATTCAGCCGTGCAATACAACACTATATTGTTACTATTATTCTCACTCTTCTTAAAGAATTCAACAAATACTTTAATTCAAATACAACAGAATTTTTATATATATGAGAATTTGCATAATGAGTAATTCCTTTGCTCTTATATGTCTGCCCTTCAATCACGATTAGCTTCCGCTCAATTACAGCCAAAAAATGGTCAACCAAATTACGTATGCAAATCCTAATGGAACGACTCGATCAGGCCAAGTCTGATGGCCAATGCGATCCATGCACATTTATACATAATTAATGACGCTTCTTGATTCTGAATGGCGAAATGATTTCAGTTCAATATTTGCACCAAAAAGTGGTCTGATTACAACCAAATTTGGTATGCACATATATAATGGCAAATCTCAGTATAAGTTTGATTGTAAATGTGATGCATGCATATTCACACGTAATTAAGAAGGCTACTTGACTCTGATTGGTTCATTTGCTTCCATGCGATAACTGCTCTTAAAATGGTTCAATTTCAGCCAATGGCGGATACATATCTACATGTAGCATGCACAACATACTGGACAGTTCTATACGGAGTATTCTACACCAAATCTCAACAATGGACTACAGACACAACATGCATTGTCTGGGAAATGAGGGATATAAATTCCACGATTTTGCTTGTTCAATATTCAAATTCAATTAGATTTTTTTATACAAAAATTTAGCGTTATCACCATCTCCCAATGGTCACATGAAATCCTTTGTAAACAGGATACCAGACTTAATTTGCATTTTTCTCATACAGGATATTTGTACCCCCATAACATCTAATATTACCGTGTCTATTGACAAATGTGTACTTTATGTGTCTCACAAAGGAGGTATGTGTTCAAGTTGAGAAGGAAAGTCTCAACATAAAAGCTCCAAAAGCTTTAGCAAACCTCATTATTGACCAAAAAAATTAACAATATAAGGCTTTAATTTGAAAAGTATATGATCAGAAAAGTTCTCCCGTGAAATCTGTCAAACGTATTTAAACAGCTGATAATAGATGTAAATTGATTCAGCGTTTTTTATAGATCTTTACACAAAAATAATACCCTACTTCTGCAATAAGAATGGGAATAAAACATCCGTGTTAATGTTTTTGTTACACCGACTTCTCCGTGGGCATCAAAGCTCCGCCGATAACTAAGTATTGAATCGGCTAAATCCTGGGGGTCATATATTGTGTACATGTGTAACGGGAATTTAAATTAATTGTACTCCTGTATAAATAGAAATATATGTGTATTTTGCATATTTTTGTTCAACCCATAGCAAACAGTTGACAACACATTTTAACAATTTTATTGTGCTAGGACTAGTGACATATCATCGTCAATAGAATTTAATATATTAAAAAATCTTTTATTAGTATTATTTGTCATGTAGACCCATTTCTTTATGTCTCACCGTCCTCAATTTTAGGGTAAACATGGACACTTAAGGGTTTGGGTGAAGAGGGAGTGTCTGATAAATATATTTCAAAGTACAGGTATCCAACTCATATCCATACTCAATTGAATGACAAAGGTAATTTTCTTTATTAATTTTTATATGAGCCTGTCCCGAATGGTGCTATGTTTCATTGGAGTGTACTTCACGTTTTGAGTGTTGTAAATAGAGAGAACCTGTCCTTATGATTACTTATATGATGTACATATTAATGTATAGATCACATTATTTATATACATCTAACAATTTTAACTATCTGCAAACTTTCAAGACTCCTTGACTTGAAATGTTGACTCCCAAGTTTTGACTTGTATGATCAGTCAGTAACAGCCAACACTTGGATCTATATTACTTTGTGAAGCTGTAATCATTTGAGAACTACAGGACATCTGCAATATTTCTGGGAGGTTAAGGGTATAGGCTACTTTATGTATGAAACCTATAATTTGAGTAGTAGTTCATTCCCTTGTAAAACTTTGAATTACCAATATATAATCAACCTAAAAATTACTTGAACATTATCAAAGCAAAAAATCCTGTGCACTAATGTTCAAATGTGTCATCAATTCTTGTGTACCTTTCAAATGTATCATGCATTCTTGTGTACCTTTCAAATGTATGATGCATTCTTGTGTACCTTTCAAACGTATCATCAATTCTTGTGTACCTTTCAAACGTATCATCAATTCTTATGTACCTTACAAATGTGTCATCAATTCTTGTGTACCTTTCAAATATATCTTCAATTAAATCAGTGTACCTTTCAAATATATCTTCAATTAAATCAATCAACAACTAATACCACAATTAAACACCTAATTCATGTACTATTTTGAAAATTGCACATATAATAAAATTCTTATTAAAATCAGAAACCTATTTCAATATTGATTGTATTATAATGAAGGAAATTGTAGTCAATTTCTGCTCGGAGTACATCTCAATATTCCTGTATAAAACAAAAAGTTTGTATTGGTTCCTTCAGGAGATGATAACCTGGTTTTTATTTCAGGAGACAGAGCCACATTAGTTATGAATCATAAAATATTTCTATCAATTCAGTTCTGTAAAATATATTTGTCTAAAATTGAAAAATAAGTCATTTATAATGAGAAAATCTGAAGTTAACATTCTGTTTTTATACCATAAATTTCTTAAATTTAATAATTACAGCTAATTAATATTTGTTTTAGTTCATACTTATTATATTTAACAGATTTTGTCATCATCAATATTTAACCATTTCACCACTGTAGACCACAATGGACTAGTCCAGATCAATGCATGGTAGAGATTACTATAGCAATGTAGGTGTGAAAGGGCAAATAAAGTAAGTCTATACAGGATACCATGTGTTGCTTAAAACAAGATGTAACTCGTAGGTGAACAAATAGGTATAATTCAATGTCAAGCTAACAAGGCCAAAGTCTTAGTAGCTTAACAGGAGGAAATGGATTGTTTTTTTAATTGAAATTAACCATAAACAATAACCCTAAGATTTTGTTTTGTACACAGAAATGTAAAATTACATACCTTTGGTATTTTTAAGGCAGGCCTTAATTCTCTTTTTTAAAACACATATTTTACTAGCGTGAGTTATCCAAGAAAACTCCTTAACGTCTTTGAGATGGACAGCAGGTGTGTCTATTGGTGTACTGATGCTCTGATCTGTCATTACTGTACAATCACCGAGTGACATTTTCTGATGTACAATACCTTACAGACACTTGCACAGTACATTTACACAATGTCCAGTGTTTAATCGTTCAAGTGACCCCAAACTATCTCATTAACAGCAGATAGTGTTTATACTTTATTTAGAAGCGTAATGAAGATTAATGAAATCTGCAGATTTTCACACATACACACTTCATGGTAAGATAGCTGAGCTGACATTGTTAGGACTGAAGGAAGCTGTAACATAGACTCTGTATATTACTGTCCTCAGCAGTGTACAGCACCTGGGTAATAATCAGCATAAATCAGACACTTACCTTTCAAACTAACTTTCTGATGCTTCGCTGCTGTGTTTAAAAGGCACAAACGTCTTTCTGCAATATATGAGATTATTATATGTTTTATTTATATTATGCCTTTCAATACGCTAAAAAATGAGTTCCTGACTAAAAACCTGGAACACTGACAGGTGTTAGCAAGGGCTCATGTGCCTAAATGTGTTCATTCTAAATAACAAGTTGTTTCAAGGTCCAAGTATCAGCTAAAATCAGAAACTAACATGTTTATAAGAACTTATTTCTAAAACAAATTTCTTGTAGACAAGATGCCAATCCTAAATCTTCAATCTCACTTTTTCAGAAATCTCCGATGTAAAGTGGTTTGCAACTGATGCTATTTTCAAATCTTCGATCTCAATTTAAGAAATTAAAGGTATAAACACAACATGTAGCTTTATAAACTAGATGATCACGAAACCACAGCTTGAATCATGGTGCAGTTAAATCTTGTTAAACCAACAGTGATATATATATATATAAAGCTTTAATCCAACTTTAGCCAGACTCAGATTTACCAACAGTGATAAAGCTTAATCAAACTTTAGCCAGACTCAGATTTTTCAAGCTCCTTAAAAACATCAGGAGCAAGTGTTAAAATCAGGATTAAATCAAACACAGTAATGATGAAGATGCTACTTTAAAAGTTCTTATCAAAGGAGACAGAAAGTCATTGAGACCTGAGTGTTTGATAAGACATTTATACAGGTGTATAGATGTTTGGAGTGAATCACTGTACAAATCAAACATTTGTCACAACTCACATCAACAGCATGCAGCGACATCTCAGCAAGAGCTATAAGAAAGCCAGGGCTGATCTATGTATAAACTCAAGGAGGGAGACATGGCAATCTTATATACATATGCAAGTTTACTGAAATCTACACCACATATCATTTTACATTTTTCCTGGGTTTTTTATCATTCAAGCTACATTAGCAAATCCTCTTAACCACATTCAATTGTGTTAACTTTTGCATCAAATTAAATCAGTAACATTACATGTTGTCCTTGACTGTTCATGATTTGTTTAACAGAACGTTCATTTCAGCCAAATCAAATCAAAACATTAATTATAATAAACCAGAAAACTTGTTTCTGTGTGCCTATTTTGGAATGGAATAATATTTTTGATTGACAATTCAAAATATTTTAATCAGAATAATTTATTAAATATAGAAACTGGTGTTTTTGACTTTTTCCCTAGAATGCAGTTTAGTGTAGAACAGGTACCCCGAGTCAGGCGTAGCAGTATGTATATACTTTTAGTGTAGAACAGGTACCCCGAGTCAGGCGTAGCAGTACGTATATACTTTTAGTGTAGAACAGGTACCCCGAGTCAGGCGTAGCAGTACGTATACATTTGTATACTTTTCAGACTGCCGTATACTGTACTACTCTCTTGAGGTATCAACTGCGTAGGTCTATAACCGAACAAGTCCCTTTATGGATTTTGAAACTAATATAGCCACTTTACTTGCGACTCAAAAATATCCAAATAATAAATTATTTCTTCTTTCCAAAAATATAACGTATTTCAGAAAGCCGTTTTATCACTAACAACTGCGCTACAGTACAATAAGGTCATATGAAACATACAGACAGTATGTATTGGAAAACCTAATTTGCTGTAACATACACAAACTTTGGAAATACCCCACCTCTATATTTGGTCTAATCATTCAAGTTACCAATTTCCCAAAGATTATTACACTATTACACTACAGAGAAAAACATAAACAACATCAGCATTTCGGAACAAATTTATTTACTTGTGGGAGAAATTATTCCATACTGGCCTAAACACACCATAAATCGGTTGTAAAAGAAAGCTGGTACAAAACAAAAAAGGTTTGTCCATAAATACCATGGCTAATAACCAATTGATGGAGATGGTGACCTTCAACTTGTCCTAGCCTGTCCAATAGAAATGAAGAGATCATTGATATTCAGGTTTTTAGGCTAAAGTAACTATACTGGTAAAATCAATCCTTGTATGATACCTGTGGGCCCTATCATGTCAAAGAATATTGGAAGTTATGTGAACAAATAAGAAGTTATCATACAATATATAGATCCACAAGGTTTATATTAAGTTGTAGCTTTTGTGAAGCTTTCAGACTCCTGGCTGCATATACTGTAGTGAGGTAAACAAGAAATTACACTCAATCCTCTAATCCAAAACTTTTTATTTTATATTGTTAGCATTTAAAGTCGTACAGAACCTCCCTGAACTGTATTGACACCCCTCGAATCATCCAGAAACCCATTAATTATACAGAAACACATAAGATTGTAAAGAAGCCCCATGAATCATGTAGAAATCTCCTGGATCTTTCAGAAATCACTGGACTCATTCACAAACTCCCAGCATTGTAAAGAAAACACTCTTAATCTTCTTAATCTGTTATGATTTGATGAACGGTAGAGACCTTATGAATTATACAAAATTGCACTGAATTGTACACTGGAGCCCAACCCCAAATATGAAAAAAAAATCTGAATCTTACATTAACCCCATGTACGAATCACCAGGAAATCCCTATAATTGTACAGAAACCCTCCGAGCTACAAAATGTATACAGCAATACAGAAACCCCTTAATCATGTCAAATATCCCCGAATCAAAGTTAGGACCTCTGCATTGACATTCATTTTTACTCCAAATAGACATAAAGAGGTCATTAGTGATAATCAATGCATTGTACAGAAATAATACGTCAATTGTATATAACAGGTCTGAACAAATCAGAGTACAAATATTTCTTTTATCCCTCTTAAAAAATTGTATTTTAAACTTACCAATATCATTTCTAAAACTTCAATAGCTCTGAACTGTATGCCGTTCAATAATTACAATGCTTATTTAGTGGTTTAAAGATTTATAAGGAGATTTGGTTAAAACTTAAATATTTACTATTCCTAATACTGTTTTTTTAAATCATTAAATACTTTGATAAACTATGTACTATATGTACGGCATATTAAATCTCAATATAATCTTTTATGTACATGTGTCTCAATCTCAATATCACTTATACATACTGTCACAAATATTCTTCAGGACTATTAAGTTTCAGTTTCAATACATTTTTAACTAACCAAATGCAAAACTCATATTTTCCTCGATGTATCAACAGTTTAAATTTTCATTATCAACAATCTGACATACATTTTGAGATTTCCATGGGGGAGATTCTGCACTCTCAAATTTAAAACCTAAATAAAATGTGTGTATATACCCCCCTTAAGACAAAATAACCCTTTAAAATGACATATTTTAAGTTGTTCTTTCAGACGAAATCATTAGATCTTAGAAAATGAGAATAGTATAGCAAATTCACTGGTTAAAAATGCTATATTGTAGGGTACAAAATCGGGAGTCTCCCTCTAAATAGGGGAGTTGGTAAGTAGGTCCTATCTGAAAGGTTTATGTAGGATTCTCTCTCAAGTATATCAGAATTCATCCGACTTTCTGTGACAATCACTCATATTTATGAAGGGATCCAGTCATAACTATGATGAAACTCACCTTTGATGAAATAAATATTCTTCCAATTATGCTAATTGTATATGATGCTGAACCCAGGTACAATCCCAGTGCGTCCACATTAAACTAATGAAGACAATTGCAATTAAGCAGATATAATAATAGCCAGAAGTGTGGAGACACCTTGACATTATCATAAATTCCTCACCTCTATCAGGTCACCAATCACAGTGACACAACTCCTACCCCATTGCTAGCCTAATTAAGCTTCTTTACAAGCTCCTCAATCATTTACACTAGCTTAACTTAACAATCAAAACAGTGCCTGAAAAAGTGTTACATTTCAAACCAGATTTGTGTTAGAGTGTTATGATGTAACAAACAATCTGATTGGATTGTCGGTCTAACAGCATGATGTAAGTTCTAATCTGATTAGTTCATTCAGATATAGCAGGTCCCACACCAGCATTACATAAGGAGACAGCAGGAAGTCCCTGAAAGTGGCTGTGTGTCTATTGAAGACAAGCCAGTTACATGTTGATGATTATTTTGTCTTTCTCATCCCCATACCACCTAATAGTTTATGTAATGAAGTCTCAATCTCTGCCAAGATGTCAGTTTGACTACTGGGGAGTTTTCCTAACAAGCCCACAAACAAGTTATCAAAAACAGACATGTACCGTTGGCATTGTGTGCACAAACATTTCTGCACGTCTGTCAGAGATTGCAGTTTCCAGTTACATCGCATGTATAGTTCAGTGCTGGTTACAGGTGAATTAGAACGGCAGGTTCAGGTGACTGAAGGGGACAGAACCGCGGGTTCAGGTGACTGAAAAGGGGATAGAACCATACACAGGTTCAGGTGACTGAAAGGGGATGAACCATACACAGGTTCATGTGACTGAAGGGGATAGAACCCTATACAGGTTCAGGTGACTGAAAAGGGGATAGAACCATACACAGGTTCGGGTGACTGGATGGGATAGAACCATACACAGGTTCGGGTGACTGGATGGGATAGAACCATACACAGGTTCGGGTGACTGAAGGGGACAGAACGGCGGGTTCAGGTGACTGAAGGGGATAGAACCATACACAGGTTCAGGTGACTGAAGGGGATAGAACCTTACACAGGTTCAGGTGACTGAAAGGGGATAGAACCATACACAGGTTCGGGTGACTGAAGGGGGATAGAACCATACACAGGTTCGGGTGACTGAAGGGGATAGAACCCTATACAGGTTCAGGTGACTGAAGGGGATAGAACCATACACAGGTTCGGGTGACTGAAGGGGATAGAACCCTATACAGGTTCAGGCGACTGAAGGGGATAGAACCATACACAGGTTCATGTGACTGAAGGGGATAGAACCATACACAGGTTCATGTGACTGAAGGGGATAGAACCATACACAGGTTCAGGTGACTGAAGGGGATAGAACCATACACAGGTTCAGGTGACTGAAGGGGATAGAACGACGTTACAGGTTCAGTTACCTGGGAGGAATGTCATTACTGAAGTGTATATCATGATACACACGTACCTGAAGGATTATATCTTAAGTCAGCCAAGTTAGACTGATTATATCCCAAGTCAGCCAAGTTAGACTAAGAGGCTTACCATGGTATTTAACCGAGTTGTGTCAGATTTTAATTGATGGCTTGTCATGTTGTATAATGACAAAATATTTACATGGTAATCATTTCCTAATTTGAGATTTCAAACTGTAATCACTTTATGTAATATAAAGTTATCCAATAGTCATTTTCATCCTTGAACTAATTTTTTTCATAAAAGAATTTATGCCATTTTTTATAAATGTTTTTATTATACCTAGCCTATGACAGATTAATGGAATATCAACCCTTGGGGGCAAAATAGGGCAAATTTCAAGCCCAGGACTATTCTGTCAAACCAAAGGCTGGTGCTGGTGATGAGGACAACAACATGCATCTAGTAAAATGGAGTAGGCCTGTCTTTGGTCAACAAAACATGAAAGTAGTAAAACCAAGCAGGCCACAGGACAACAAAATACATTGTAGTAAAACAAGTGTCGAGGCCTGAGGGCAACATGGCCAAATGGGGCAGGTCAAGGTTTTAAACATTCAACATGGATAATGCGGGGTCAAGAATTCTATTCCATCAGCTTTACCCTTGAGTGGTATACTAATGGCCTGCTTTCTTTACCAAGGTGTCTGTCGAGTGCTTTCTTTACCAAGGTGTCTGTCGAGTGGAATTGAATGTCAATCAACATCCAGCCCCTGAGGAGTGTGTAATTGTAAGGTGTTCGTCTCAAATACTCAAGTCCCCATAAACGGGATATAAAGACTAGATTGTCTGCTCCCGTTGATACCTAAACTCCTTCAATGAATCACTTTAACGTTAAAAATGTTGCCATCAATTATAAAAATGGATTTCTCCTCCTACAACTATTACCAATATAGAGCAGTGGTTAAACACTGTAACTATCACCAGGGGCACTGCCTTATATATATATAGGGATCCAATGTTGACTTCAACGATGGGGTGTGACATCATTTGGTCAATTCTCAGGACAAACTGGTATAAATTAAAAAAGAAAGTATTGTGTTGTTTTACAACCTATCAACAATTTGATTCACTAAGGGCTGATGAAGGTCCACCACACCTATTAAATCACAATGGTGTAGTTACATGCCACAATACCGGTGAGGTTAATACGAATAATACTACATTGTATTTGGTAGTTTGATGTGATGCTAAATAGTAAACTGTTTATTTCTACATAAGACTCTTAATGCAGTGTCAGTAACTTAATTCATGACACTGTGACAATAACCAGACTTATGACAAAGTGACAATAACCAAGCTTATGACAAAGGACAATTACAGACTTATGACACTGTGACAATAACCAGACTTTTGACACTGTGACAATAACCAGACTTATGACACTGTGACAATTACTTTAGTAATAACAAAGTGACAATAATCAAACTTATGACAAAGTGACAATTACAGACTTATGACACTGTGACAATAACCAGACTTGTGACACTGTGACAATAACCAGACTTATGACACTGTGACAATAACCAAACGTATGACACTGTGACAATAACCAGACTTGTGACAAATTGACAATAACCAGACTTATGACAAAGTGATAATAACCAGACGTATGACAAAGTGCCAATAACCAGACTTATGACAAAGTGATAATAACCAGACTTATGACAAAGTGATAATAACCAGACTTATGACAAAGTGA
>JAUMHH010210903.1:0-12751 GCA_032359455.1 Chlamys rubida | reverse complement strand
GAAGAGAAAAGAAAAATAATTTGTTGATGGAGCTGCATGTTTAAACATTTGATGGGATTAAATTACCGCACCCAACACATACAGGCCAAAAAGCATCACATTGATGACGTAATTTGTGCTGATGCTACACTATGACATATCTTTATTAAACACAAATCACCTGAATAACCTCTTAAGAGGGGAAAGGCCAGAAGACGATGTCATTGTTTTTGCTATTGTTTTCAATGTCTTAATCCTACAAAAGAACTAATCATTTATATGCGTATAATTTTGAAATACCGTAAAAGGAACATCAATGATACAATCTAATGAAATATTTAAACCTTTCATACTTTGAATGGGTATATACGGATAATGATGAGGTCCTACATAAACAACACTGTTGACAATATAAGATTATCAAAATATCCACTTCTGTAAATAGACAGAGAAACAGGAAAACATGGAACATTGTTAATATATTACAACAAAATTTGAATAAATTTAACTCAAATAAACCGATATCAAAAACCAATTATCTCCTCAGCTAGTGTAGCCGAGGAAAGTAAATTGCATTGGGGAAAAACGGGGCACGAAAATAATGATAATTGGTCTTAAAAATAAATTTCAAACGATTCTCTCAAATCACGGCAGATGTTGCTTGTGTTATTTGCCTTCCCCTCTTTCTGTAGAACTATTATTCATCGATAGTTCATATCAATTATTGACTACAAAGGTGATATTCGTATTGATGATGTAATTAACATGTATTGTATTGACATGTCATCTAACATTACATCAACTTACAATAACTGTGTTCCATATTTTTGTGGTACATGATAGGGTAGACAAAAGGTCAGCTATGATAAAATAAGTTCTACAATTTGATCTTTCCACTTAAAATAACGTAATGCATTCATATGAGTTGAGCTGTATCGTCTCCTGTGTACGGTGTAACGAACATACAACGTTTGTGTTGACTTGCTTCTGTTCAATATTAGTATTGTATCATTTTAACCATTTCAACTTGTCAGTCAATTTAAACTGATACAAATTTCAGAGGAAATCAAATTAAATGTAGTGTTAACAAATTTCATTGTAGAAGTAACGTATGGATTGAGTATGATAATATCATAACTATCTTTCAAACTTATTTCTGAATGATAACAAGTCCGTTCTTTAAATATTTATTCTGTACACATAGATAACATGCAATTACTGAAGACAGTCATAGTGCTCTTTTATACTATGCTTGTATCAAATTGTCTTTTATGTAAATATGTCATTACCGTTATATATTTTCGTTCCCTTTGTAAAACATTTGATTGTACACATACAGAACCATTTTTCTTTGTTGAAATAGTTGACTGTCTAACCCCACAATTTCCATAGGGTCAAGATGTAACACTGGTTCGTCAGACGTTTTTAATTTTGAGTTCGAAATGTGTTCTCTATTACACGTCAGTATTATATCGTAGGTTCTTTTTTATATTAAACTCTATGATTGCTCACATGTATCATTGTATGAAAATATTCCACAAACATAAATAATGTTCAAAAAGATTTAAAGAGAAAAAAAACATGGTTCGAAAAATAGAATCTACAAATATAGTTATAGGTGGCTGGATTCCTTGGCGGAGTATCAAGAATACACAAAAATTAAGCAAATTTCATCAATCTTAAGTCGTCTCAATAACATTATCAAATTTATCAATAATAACCCATTACGTTACAATGTCATTAAGTATAACTATAAAATGTATAGAGGATGGTAGTAAACATATGCTGCAGACAAAGGTAAAACATAAAAAAGTACCAAAAGTCAAAATCTTATAAGATATCAATACAACAGGAACTTACTTAAACCTTGATAATCTGTTTTAGTGACTCCGACTTTGATGACTTCAGTGAGTGAATCATATTGTTTTTGTTGACTTATCATTGATTTGCTTAATTGAGTGAGTTTAATGTCTTCATTGACTTACCTGACGTTGGTTATTTGAATGAATTATTTTGTATTTATTGATGTATTATATCAAATATTTCAATGACAGTAACTTCTGAATATTGTTAATTAAAACATATTGGAATTTAATTACTTTTTATTATATTTTAACCAGCACATGCGACAAAGAGTACTAGGCAGGAGAGGAGACTTACCTGTGAGTTTGAAGGCTCTACCGGAAGTGTCCTTTCTGTGGTGAATGTGATGCTGAAGTCGGTCTCTGTGCTCTTCCTCTGTGGGGAAATCATGAGAACACATATCCGGTTCCCCTCTTATTCCAAGTAGGGCGTCGATACTGTGGAATCCAGTGGATCCAGCAGCTGAAACCGACACGTGCATTGCCGGAAGTACCTGATTCATAATTTGCCAAAATCTTCTGATCTTCTTCCTCAAAAAATCTTGCAGTAAATTTTCCTTGGCTGGATGCGGTGGCTGGTGATGTGATTCACAATACCGTGTGTCCTTGTACGCGTTTGTATAAATACACTTACGTGCTCACAGGCAATTTGCCATCATTCTCTTATTTGATGGCGACCAATTAATTTCCCTTGACCCTTTAATTGGTGGTATGGGTAGCGCTCACTTGTGTATAGTTACATTAAACAAAGTAATTGACAGCTTTGGAAGCAGCGCGTGTCTGAAAAGATTACAAGTCCCTTATGTTTTTGGCAGGCAAGAGTTAATCCTTGAGAAAAGTGTTATTTGTACAATTTGATTTCATCTCGTCTTATGGGAGCTAATGTACACAAATTCAATATTGCTCTAGTCGGGCCTATTACATGGTTGTAAAGCAGTGCTGAGTTTATTGATGCTTTGTGTGCACGGTAATAAGATGGGCGGGTGGACGCTTCCTAATGAACATCTCCGTCCCGTCGCTGCTCCAATCACAGGCTCGCACTGCATTCAAGGCACGGCGAGAGAAAACAAATTGAAAGATTAGCGACAATGGATTCGTCACCCAAACTTTTATATCAAACATGCCAGGGAATCGTAATGACAGGTGTCGGAGAAATCATTGATGAGTACGTACCAGAGTAGGGACAGGCGCCTATGGCATGGGCTCTTAGTTGACATAGGCTAATAGACACCACACGCCAAATTCAGGACACAAAAGACACAGGTTAAATATGATTTGCAAACCAAATAAGTTTTTATTCTCCAACATAACAGGTAGACAGACGTATAAGGACTCCCATGTTACAAAAAACTCAAGCGACATTTAATAGAATACTAACACTGGTATATAAAAATTTCAAAAGAGCAATCAACAAATATTTTATTTCGTAAGTAATAGTTTAAGAAATCCCCTGTTAGGCGCCTACGAGATTGGCTTGCTCTTTCATGTTACTGCCATGCTCACTGACAGTGCCTGGCCGTGCAATCAGGTATCTATTTGCCTTTTGAATCTCAAATCACTGCAGTACTTTAGGTCATCTGGTAGGATTGTGTTAAACATGGCATACTCAGCAGATCCAAAAGTGAAATCAAAATTTCAAGTAGGATTTTACCAAACTTGTTCAATAAATTTCGTTATTTTCAATATATATTTTGTCTATTTGTAATCAGCTTGAACCTAAACATATGTTGTTTATTTTAAAAAATGCAATTGTTCAGACTAATTAAAGAAATCAAAATTTTACGCAAAAGTATGGTTAAGCTTGTCTCCAACTGAACAACTAGTATCATGCATTGTATTCATACCTTTTCAATACTATGCTTAATTTTGCTCTTTTTGACAACAATATGTAATAGACAATTTTGATAGAAATCAGTGTAACTGTTATAGACGTTCCTATTAGGGGGATCATTCCATTAAGTTGATAGCGAACATCAAAATGTCTCTATTTTTAATTTGAAGCTTTGAAAGGTCCTGATAGATTTATTTGATTATGTTGGTACACTCACGACAAAATTAAAGGGTTGGTGTAACAAAGTGTATTATAATTCATACAGGGTATTATAGGCTTAGATTGTCACGATTAAAATGTCGCCAAACAATCAATAAAGTTAGATGAGTAAGAATACTATTAATTTTCGAAATATTTGTTTTCAATTGAAAATGTCGAGAATTGTCCTTAATAACTCAATTAATATCTGAAAGAGAATAACAAATATGGGCAAACCGTATTTGTAACTGCTGAACGATTTTATTATCACAGAGGATTCTTATTTGAAACATTTCTATGATGCCCCTTTGTGTTAAATGAGGACGACGATTTCTGTAAATAATAAAAGTATCACGTCAACTAAAATTAATTAATTTTCAACCAAACTGTATATTTAGACCATTTTATTTTTCAACGTAACTTAGGCCAGTTTTTGCATCAAAGACATATTCATGATGTTTTAATATAATGTCAGTAGAGGTCAAAGTTATCAAAAGAGTTTTTTGAAGGTAAAGCCAATATAATGCTATCTACGACAACATTGTCGAATGAGCTATATTTACAATGCAAAAGTAAAGCTAATTCAAAACGCCACTGTTAACGTAACTGTTATAACCGTGCTATTTATACAGAAATATCAACGTCAACAGAGTGCATTGTCACTAGCAACAGAATGCACTTACTTCAAAGTTCATGATTTTCAAGGATGAAGAGATGTGTTTGTAACGTAACCATACATGACATCAAGCAAAGTGACAATTCTTGTTCATGTTTGTAGAGCCCAGTTTTGTCCATTTGATCGTATATGTATGAGTACCAATGGCATGTTATAAAGGAAGAATATGCTAGTCTTGATTTACCGTTGGTTACAGTATGTTACAGTACATATAGCGCAACAACATACCAACCGGTCAAATTTCGGTACCTTATTTGAATTTTGCATTGAACATTGTTGAGAGTTATATAAACCTATTGATTGTGTCACAAGATGTTAATCTTCATTAACCGTATTCAATAACTATTTTACTTAAGTTGATTATTTTTATCTATTTATTTATTTTCTTTGTTTCGTATTACGGTTTGATATATTTTCGTATATTTTTATTTTGGTAACAAAGCAATTTATCTACATATGGCTTGTCGGTAGATAAAGAAAAACAAATAAACAAACACAAATAAAAGTCAAACTGAAAAAAGGGGGTTTGCGTGTCATGAATTAAATAACCATGTAAGGAATGGTAGAGAAAGGGCACAGATAACCAGTGATTCCCTCTCTGACGACAAGGAGTGGGAACATACAGCATAATATGTTTATATCCCTCAAGAGGCAACGGTCAATGGTTTAGTTATTTATTCTTAAAGTTTATTTTAACCGATGAAGTTGACGTTGTATTGTGTGTATCTTAGTTTTCAGCATACTTTCCTTTCCATACCAAGTAATTTCAATTACTCAAAAAGAATTCAAAAAATGCAATTTCTGTGTAACTTTAAAAGACAAGAACAAACTTGAAATAAAAGTCAGACTAGAATGTGAACTATGTATAACATCTTTACATCACTGTTGTTCGGTATGTATCTTTGTTTACAAATGAATCACGCTCTTGCTGTGTTGATACTAAATATATTTAAAATTAAAGTGCGTATCGAGTTGTTGTCAACATTTGATACTTAATGGCGTAAACAAAAACTGTTTCGTCGATTCAATTAGTATTGGAATGTTGGCACCGATAAATGAATTAAAAATATGCCTTTCGCTCCTTTGACAAATACAAAAACACAAACACAATCATTTGTTGTATACCAATATTTAGGCGTTCCAGCTTATGTAATACGGCACTAAATAAAGTTATTTACGTGTGACACTCAACAGAGACATACTGCTGTCCCCTTTCCCTAACTAAGGCGACGTTAAGTATCTTATATTACTGTCTATGTTGCTGTTGTTTCTCGGATTTCTTTTTACATTCCTGACATGTACGTACGGCAGTGAGTATAATTCGTACCACTCTCTCTTCCTTAAAAAACTTCACATTTACACAAAATGTCTTTTAGGTAACAGAAAAAATAATAATTCAATAAAATTGTCATAAATACGGTATATTGGTCTATGTATTTGTTAACAAAAACATGAAAAATCGACACCAAACACCAAAACTGAAAGCAATACATCACAAAAACAACAACAATTAAAGCCGAGTAAACACCAAACACCAAAACAGAAACAAAGACATCACAAAACAGCAACAAAAGCTGAGGGAACATCATACCCAAATCAAAGACATCATAAGACAACGACAGGAACCGAACGAAGCATTAACCCACCTTACGGACATTAACCCACCTTACGGACATTAACCCACCTTACGAACATTAACCCACCTTACGAACATTAACCCACCTTACGAACATTAACCCACCTTACGGACATTAACCCACCTTACGAACCCACCTTACAAACATTAACCCACCTTACGAACATTAACCCACCTTACGAACATAAGTATGCAACAAAAACCGTGATCTGGTAAGGTAACCGTTTTCCATCGTACAATGCTATCGATATGCTGTCTCCTCCAAAACATGTCACCATAGATTTAAGATACGATGAACAGGTCTTCATCAAGGCAGAATATGCCTCAGAATATGCCTCAGAATATGCCTCTTAGCATATATTGACGTTCTGAAATGGAATAACTTACATGGAAAGCCAACATAATACGTCAATATAGATAACTGTGAAAATGGGTACGAGTATTCCAAAGCATCAACACTTACTTACAACATATTTAATAAGATATCTGTGTGTTAGCCATGGTCCTGCTTAGGACGCAGAGGAACTGGCGATCTGAATTTCAAAATAGTGTCCATAATGCTGAGCTACGAGTGCTTTTCTTGAAGGGTTGAAGCTTTGGGAGACTCTATTATCAATAAGAATGTGAATTTCAAGATGCTGATGGACTCGTTGGTAGAGTACGCCAGACAATGGGCAAAACGAAAACATACTGAATTGGATTCACTTTCAGAGTGTGTCAAACATATCAGTTTATCGTTCAATAAAAAGTAGTATCTTTCAATCAAAACTGGAAACAAAACACAAGAGTATATTTGTGATCCCTATGCTAACGTTACATACAAAGAATTGCTTTATATGTATGTGACTGTGTCTGCAGACAGAACATCTTATAACTTAATTCTTGTCTGCAAACACTTTTACTGTCAGAGGCTCGCTAAATTGAAAAATTCGTATATTGGTTTCATAAATCTCATATGAAATGGTAACTCATGTAAGATCCTATATTTATTGTGATACTGTATACTCTACCGTCACTGTACCCAAATCGGGACAGTACCTAAAACGGGACACTTGTGGGAAAACGGCCCAAGAAACTGTCATTCAATAGAAATACTTCTATGTACATGTATACAGGTTTTTGTTGTTGTTTTTTTCATTCTTTTCTTCATTTATCACTTTTATTAAAATAAACATACATATTCAATAATATAAAACGAGTGTTGGAGTAACCTTACCCAAGCGTATATTGGCACGTGATCTCTGTCCACACCTCTATAGGTGTGAATACATGCTCTACTTGCTATGGGTCCATATTTCTAAGAGCTCATTTATAGTGCCATACCACTTGACAGCACAGAAATCTATTCAGTTTCATTTAATAATACTTTTCATGAAATTAAACTGTATTAAGCTTGATTGTCTGCTGATTATCGTTACATGAACAATTTAGAGATAAGAATAATTGCCAAAACAAGACTTTCCTGATTTACGTGCCGTGCGACGCTATTTATTTGGATATCATTTTCAAAAGTCTATTTTATCAAAACTAAAGCTAGTTTGGAGTGGAAATTTAATCAGAACCCTCTTTGACTCTTAAATATTTCAACTATGCATATTTTATGCCGATATTGATCCTTTATTCCCAAATATTCGCCAAAATACAGGAAGTGTCTCTTTCAGAGTACAGTAACGCCGGTTCAAGGGCCTACATAACTCTGATGGTATTTCGCTTCCTTTTTAAATAACCACACGCCCGAAATATCAACTTGTAATATAAATGTAAAGTGGATAGTATCTATTTATAACAAATGAACAAACATTTTTGGAACGGATAGCATGGTATAAAAAACATTGATATTTATCTAAAAAGTGTCCCGATTTGGGTACAGTGACGTTAAGTAAAGTGTCAGTTTTTCTCCAACTTCCTATATTAGGACATACCAATGATTTCTATTTATATTCATTAACCGACTATAGCTTAATGTGAAACCTGAGATCTTAAAAAAAAATTGGGTTTATTTTATTTATTTATTTACTTATTGTTTATTTATCTATTCTGCCTTTAAGCGTTGGTTGCTTGTTTCATTGTCTATTGTTAATAATATATGCTTTCTGTATTTTATTTGTTTCTTTTATCAGATAATAACACTTTTAATGTTCAAGATTTTAAAATGTCATAAATATTCTTTTAAAAATCTTTACGTTTTGTTTATCCCTTATATTCTTTAAAACCCATACTGTCTTTGGTGGGGATCATTATATTACAAATACCCCATACTTTTTTCTAGAGATTACTAAATGACAATGAGACGTATACAATTTCTCGTTGTTTTCAGTTTATCTTCTTCACTCCCATACTTTGCTTATAGAGAGCATTACTTCTCAGAAAAATCATTCTCTGTTTTTGCACGTCCCTTCTAACGACAACTAGTCCATTCCATTTTTCGTAGAGATCATTACAGTTCATATAGTCCTTATGTAAAATGTTATATGACAAAAAGTCAATATTGCTTGTGAAAATTGTCCAGTAGCAAATAGTCCATATTGATGCTTTTGAATATTGTCGAATGACAAAAGGTCCATATTGATTCTTGTATATATTGTCCAATAACAAATAGTCTATATTGACTCTTGTAAAAAAAAATCCTAACACAAATAGTCCATATTGATACTTGTGAAAACTGTCTTATGACAAATAGCTCATTTTGATTATTATAAAAATTGTCGTTTCTTGTAAAAATTGTCCACTTTGATTCTTGTAAACATTTTCCAAAGAGTCCATTATATATAGCAAATGATTCATATTGGTTCTTTCAGTCTTCGACGCGCATGTGCTCTGCTATATTTTGTTTTCTTGTCCATTGTCATCAAATGACTCTTTTGCAATTTATATGTTTATAGAGGAGGATAAAACAGCAACCATGGCTAACAGCCCCGATGCCATGCTGGGTTATCTAGTGCCGCCTATTGCCATATCGCCGAGACACTCGGCTGACCCCTTCAAAGGTATACACACTGAATAGATTTTACAGAAATTCTTCCTCTTTTCTGTCACCTTTTGTATATCAATACGTTATAACTGGTCTAATTTACTGCAGTAAATAGAAATTATACACGTAAGATGTCTATTCGATTGAATACAACAGTGACATGTATATAACTTATTACGCTGTTTCCATTTATTCTGTCGTTGTTTTGATAAATAGTAAATAAATAGTCTTTAGAAGAATTAATAAAGCTAAATGCCTGAATGCTATTATAATATGGTATTTTTCAACGATATCAATACAGTCCATAAATGATTGAGATTCCCCACATAGCTTCGATAACATTCTATGCAGATGAATTAAATGCGATCAGTGAGACATTTAAAATTCATTTCCGATTTTGTTTTATCATCATAATATTTTTAGCATATAAGTTAGTCCTGTTGGCCTGAATGCAAGCACGCGGAAATGTTAGTGTCGGAGGAAAATTGGTAAACTTGGGCGAGAACGCGCGTGGTCGGATCGGTGAACCGTTCAATTTTCATGTCCGATCGGGGAATCGAACCCGAGCCATCTTGATGAAAGGCTATCCACTGCGCTTTTCGACCACCTTTAAATAATTTCAGAACAATAAAATAACATGTTCTTACTGTTATAGGAACTCTTAATTACAGAGTCCCTCAAACTTTGTTAATATCATATGCGTCGCAACAAAATGGCATTCGAATCCGCCTAATTGGACTCGATTAATCGGAGCATCAGCCAATCAAAAAGTATAGTCGCCATCTCGAACGGATAGCTGTCGTTTAATTATGAAACAGGCTTCGATCGCTAAAATATTTACGACATTGTCCATGACCAATCTTCAATTACAGTAAAACATAGGTCATTCAGAAATCGTTTAATATTTGTTTTGTAAATGATCTAATTAAATCAATTATTTCTAGATGCGTCATTTAGTGCATTATGAAGTTCATATACATGTACATATATATTGTATACAGAATGGTGTCGGCATCGGTTTCCAGCAAAATACTATCTTTGAAATATGCTTCAAAATATTTCAAACATAAATAAAAATGTGTTTAAGATGAATTTTGAGATGTAATTCATTGTAAGCAGGTGAAAATACATCTTTTAAAACAGGTATTTATATTTGTTCCTTTCCTTTTTTTAATTTTTCGTGAAGGATATTATCTTGAATTTCAGTTAACATATACTGGAACCAATATGTTAAGCTAATCTTGTCGCTTGGTTGTTTTTCAATTAACAGTATTGGTTAGCATATATTATTACTATTAAATCATCTACCCTCAGATGACCTTTAAATGTCAATCGTGTGACGTAAAGGTAAAGGTATTTATAACTCTGATAAAGTATAAACAAAGTCGGGCAAATAGAACTCGAGTTATAACTGTCATTGTCTCAGTCAATCACAGACTTCGGTGGTCATCTCAAATTCCTAAACTTAACCCTTTCACCCCAAAGTAACTTTAGTAGACTCTACCATACATAGATCTGAATGAGTCCATTATGGTCTACAGTGGTGAAAGGGTTAAAAGTCGTTCGACATAAAACATATTCCTATGTATCACTCCCATGAAGTATGAAAGAAAACTCGAATGGGGACTGTATTCATGTCAGACAATCAGACGGCGGGCCACTTAGCGAAAATGTCCTTATTCGTTCACTGCTTAAGAACTTCACATAAGCATACCTTTCTCAAAGAATTTTGCATTAGTTAAGACGTATTTCACGTCAAAGACCATGTCCATAAATGCATTACCTGTGCTATGAACGGGATATTGGTGGAAAACTCTTGACGTTATATTTCAATTTTGGTTCGTTTTCGAAATTGATAGACGCCTTATTGAAAATCCGACTTTTAGTATCTTTAATGTCTTTTGCTCGTAGTGAAGTTTCTTGTTCGAGGTTAATATTCTTTTCACCTTGTAGTACAAGTACACATTTTATAGATATTTTGATGGAACTTTGAACACCGCTAGAGGATAGAGAACTCGAAATAAGTAATAATCAGACGCCGGTTGCTCAAGGTTCGTTAACTTCAACCTGAGGTTAGTGAATAATTCGAATAGTTGCCACTAAACAACAAAGGAGCTCAAAGCAAGTTTATAGCAGTGAAGTGATATAAGATGTTCTTGATTTTTCAAATGTTCTTTTACCATTGGTTAACTCTGACTAACCTTTGAGCAACTAGAGCCATGTGTCTAGCATTCAAGCGTAATTATTAAGGGCGGCGTCACTGATTTCCTACGAGTTAATAGGGGTATTTTTCACTTTGTAAATTAGAACTGAATCATTTTATTCTTTTCAGGACAACTTTCAGATGTCAGCAACAGCGCTCGCTCATACACATGTAGTGAAACAGGGGCAAGCATTTATGACAACAACTCAGATTTTGACGAAAGGAGCAAAAGGTATGCTTTACATTGAATCTAATATTTAATGCACTTAGTTATACAAATGAACTTTTTGATATGCTTGTTTGTCTTTTTAAAAGAAAGAGAAAAACAAAGTCAGTGGTTGATAACAAATTATGATGTTACAGATTTGGGTCGACCTCTCCAGATCGGCCAGCTCCAGACGGAGATGATATTACTTCAATGCTTGGTCCAGCTCAAGTACCACCCAAACCAGCATCAGGTAAATTACCTAAAGTACCAGATGTAACAATGGCGATTGTCCCGAACAAGAACGTACTTCATACATATCATATCATAAAAAACATAACTGTATATACTATTCGACTCCGTGAAAGGAATTTGGTAGTCAAGTGATTTGAAGTAAGTTGTTCACTCGTCCGTTCAAAAACAACAGTTGATACTGTACCCAGGTTTTGCCGAAAGCGTGAGCGTGGGACAGGTAAAATTATGTGAGGATTGTTAAGGATTCATTTTGTGTGTTAATATCAAGCATGCTAATATCTTAAATATCGGTTCGTTGGGGTCTTACACTAAAGTGAAGCCAAAATGGAAAACCCAAAATTAATGGATTTAAGTTATTTGGATAATTTATGCAAAGGCTTGTCATGTGATTTCCATGTATGCTAGCATGCGGAACTTTTATATTTATATTCAACGGGAGCCTACTAAAAGTAGTGTAAGCGGTTTTGTAACAAAAGAATGATGTATAACAAGCGAATTTAAGTATTTTTGACAACATTTCAGGTTTAGAATATTTTAATTTTAGTAATTATCATATAATGCACATATTCTTACAGACAAATTGTCCATTTATCTTCGACAAATATGCATTTGCTTTCTATCAATGTCTCCTCTGTAAGTCGAATGTATTTACAGAGCAATCCGTGTGTGGAGATGTCCGGCTCGGCCTAATGGTGACCCAGGGTAAACTGGAAATCGATATCATCTGTGTGACAGGACTTCTCAGAGACAGCGAAAATGCACCTCCAGGTAGAGTGTCCTTTATGGTACTTATGTGGTATAAATGTCGTTATACTTGTACTTTACAGCAACGGTGACAATTACACTTGTACTTTACAGCAACTGTGACAATTACACTTGCACTTTACAGCAACGGTGACAATTACACTTGTACTTTACACCAACGGTGACAATTA
>JAUMHH010210892.1:0-12751 GCA_032359455.1 Chlamys rubida | reverse complement strand
CTTTGAACATGACTTATCAGGGGGTTGAAGTTTAGGTGACTACAGCATCTTTTAGGGGGCTTGTTGAACCTTAACTCACAATATATAATCCTGACTAACGTTGTCCTCGACAAAGTCTAAGTCGTACAACTAGGTTTGTATATAGAGATACATGTACAGAGCAGAGAGATAACATGTGTTACCAGGTCAACAAACAAAACAGACGCAATGCATGATAGTGAACGGATTTGATATTGAAATACCACTTGACATAATTTATATAAATTAGTCACATAAATTCCCAGTACAGCATTTTTTCGCGTTGAATTCAAATTGTTGTATAACATTATTACTCGTGCAATTGCTTCGAGTCTCTGAAATTAGACTCAAGAATATTTTGTTTCCAAAAATAACGCAGGTGACATCTGAATATTACTTTTTTATGACTCGACACATCGAAGTTTTTTTACTTCCATACTGTTAACATACTGTGGAATCTGAAATAGTCCGAGGGTATACTTACTGTACAGGTTGTTATATCCGCGGGGTTATACTATTTGTGATTTTTGCGGTACCAATTTCCCCGCAAAAGATGCATCCCTCGAAATAATAAGCAAATTAATCAATCCTTACGTCAGCACCTTGTACCAATGCCTCTAGACCTGAAATCCGCAAAAAATTATTCCGTGAAATTGACCATTTTAGGACTTCCGCGAAAATTAGGAACCGCTGAAATAATTATTTTTACAGTATACCGTATACTCTACGTATTATAGATCTCGTACACTTCACGTCTTATAAATAAATTCATGTGTACTTTACGTAATATAGATCTCGTGCAATTCACCTACTATTAATAAAGTCATGTGTACTCTACTTAATATATATACGTGTACTCCACCTACTATACATATAGTCACGTGCACTCTTCGTACTATAAATTCAGTGACATGTACTGTACGTATTATAGATTGTCACGTGTTTTGCACGTACTAAAGATACAGTATATTTATGTTAGGATTTATCTTTGTCTCGACAATGAGTAAACGACGAGAGATAAGTTATATCTACAGTGTTGCGGTAACGATATAGATAAGTGACGGTTTAGACGCTAGCTAGCGAGCCTCACAACTTTCAAATGGAGTTACCTGGTCAACAGGTCCTTCATAACTACATGTATGTTTAAAAAATTAAGTCCCCGAAAAATAAAATCAAGTGTACAATGTCCGTAAAAAATATATTGAAAACGGTATCAGTATCTGCCACCCCCCCCCCCAAAAAAACAGAAAAGAAGAAAAATAAGAAAAATAACTTTGCCCTTAAATGTGTCGATATAAAACGTACAAACACTACTAACAATTAGAAAATAAATTGGTATTGATATTATATTTAGTTAATATTGTCATACCTGTGTCACCTCGCCAGGAACATGTCTTGTTAGGGAGATTGTAGTTCAAAGTTCATATTATACTTTTACGACCCTTGGATGGTTGTTGTCACAACAGCAAAAACAAACTTTAAAGTACAGTTAACGTTTAAGTGTAAGTCTGGAAGTCGTGTGACATGTATTTATATAGGAACTTCACATTATGTGTAATTTCTAAACATTCCACATTGCTATTAATGAGGTTTACATGTTGTAATCATTGGAAATAGAAAACAAAAATGAAAATCATGTCAGCTGCAGTGACGTATGACAACTGAATGAGCAGGATAATCATACGTAATTGTTGAAGCCTATCCACTGACGGGATATCTCCCATCGAAAACCAGCCTCTGTAATGTTTTTTTAACAAATCACTATATTATTATTTTACATTGAAATCATTTTGAAAAAAAGTGTTTTGTCATTATGTATACAAATTGTATCATTTGATAGTACGTTTATACACCATGTTTTGGCATATATAGAGACATCAAGCGATATTATAATTAAGAATAAATGCATGCTAGTATAAATTCATATGATCTTACTTTTAATGGATGACAGTAAGTAGATGATATGATATATAGGACAAATTTTAAACTGTTTGATATCATTTTGTATTTTGTCTTTATTTGTAAAAAATCACGAAAAGAATAGCAAACACCATATGAAGGGAGGTAATTTAGTAACCTGCCTTTGTCATTACGAGTACAATACATGTTTTGTAAAATAAAAAGATGTGTATACTTATTTCTTCACTGATACAACTCATATGTAGAAATTGTGCATGCATTCTTGGCACATGTACATATAACAGGAATAATAAATATAACAGTATCATGTGTATCACTTATACCTTAAGCAATGCAATAATGTCCCTGAAATGTACATTACATTATTAATTCCTTATACCCGCATAATACCAATAATAAGCCGCAGCTTGCTGTAATTTTCTGTAAAGAATTTCAAGCTTATTTTCGAAGCAGGCTTATATGCAAGGCAGTCTTATTTTCGAAGTCATTTAGACAGTAAGCCATTTATGGCATATTTTGAAGTCCCTTCCTTTTTTCGCATGGAAAGATATGATGTTATAAAAGGGTTTTAGTGATGGCCTCTTTTATCAACATGTTGCAATAATAAATTATAAATAAGGTCACATGATAATTATCTGAAGAGCCTCTTTAGAACAGAGAAAATGTGGTTCATCCTGGAACTCAATGCGTATTTTCAAGAACGGCTTATTTTCAAAGACGGCTTATTTCAAGATATGTTTGACTGCAAGGAATTCAAGACTTGATTTCAAGTCCGGACTATTTTCAAGTCAGGCTTACTATCGAGATGTTATGGTATATTGCGGAGACATAATGCCAGAATGCACCAAATAACATATATGATAAATTGTTTAGTCAGCATAATAATAATAATCTAAATTGAACTGTGCGTGAGGATAATGCAACAATATAATTTTTCATATTCTACATTATTCTGGAAAATACAAAGTCTGGGTACACAAGAAATAGTTTACCTCTACGCATTTAGTTTATCACATTATAAAATATATTTACATTTCCACTACAGGTTCATAAATAAGCATTATAAAAAGAAATTGCGTCCATGGGGATATGAACGAAATTGATCAGCGACATTTTGAAGCTTATCCTGCGTCATCGAGTAACGTGAAGAAACAACCGTTTGAAGGAACCATTAGACGTTAACATTAGACTTTTCCAGACATCTTGTTTCCACCGACAAAACAGACACTTCAACAAAACACAAATATTATGCCTTGTCTATATTTAGATAGGCAATAATTATAAATAGAATGGAAATATATGCATTGGACAGCATTTTCTTGTTCGTCCCGGTATAACGGTTACATACAGGCATAAACATTAAAAACAATGCGGTTCATGAGCAGATAGAAATACAATGTTTTTGTTCACACTCCAACTTCCTGATTGTGAGTCTTATCTAAATCGAAAATCAACATGACTAAATATTGACGAGTTCAGAAAGATGTCGATGTTGTTTCGAACTTTGATATTGATGAGTTCAGAAAGATGTCCATGGTGTTTCAAACTTTGATATTGATGCGTTAATGAAGTTATCCATGGTGTTTCGAGCTTTCATATTGATGAGTTAAATAAAGTTGTCCATAGTGTTTCGAACTTTGATATTGATGCGTTAATAAAGTTGTCCATGGTTTTTCGAGATTTCATATTGATGAGTTAAATAAAGTTGTCCATGGTGTTTCGAACTTTGATATTGATGCGTTAATAAAGTTGTCCATGGTGTTTCGAACTTTGATATTGATGCGTTAATAAAGTTATCCATGGTGTTTCGAACTTTGATATTGATGAGTTCAGAAAGTTATCCAGGGTGTTTCAAACTGATGAGGTCAAAATAGTGTTGAACAAGATATCTGTTAAAAGGTAGGTCACACAATTTACGATGATTACGAAATGTAAGTTTAGTCTGAAGGTAAATATCACATTTGTATTTAAAGATAAAAATGTCGGTAGTCTCATATCAGATACACAGAGAAGTTCACAGGTCGGTCATAGCTACAGCCGCGGAATAAGTTTTCTGCGTAGGTCTTCTGGATCACTGTCTGAAAAAGAAAAATAATAACACTTGTTTTTATATTTTATCATCTTTGTTAGCCAAGGGTTACGATCCGGTATGACCTGGTCTAAGAGTAGGTAGACCGGATCGTACCATGGACAAATAGGTCAGTCGTTGATGAAATATTATCTGAAATGTATTGATTAATGCTATATTGAATTCGTTTTTTAACCATATCAAAAATATTCTCTACCGTTTTGCACGATATAAATGGGTTTGAAAATACCCCCCAAACAGCTTATTTTACATCTTAAAATTGTTTCGTAGTTTAAGAGGTGTGCCGAATAGGAAAGTATACTAGGGAAAACAGTGCGAAAACAAATATTGATCACAAATATATATGTAAACGTCCTTCATTGATTACGAAAAAATATCAGAAAAGAAAACTTTTTAAAATATATCTTAAGTAATTATGTTTTCTTTCGCCATTTTAGGACTAAGACAATCAGAATATCATATATTTGACCAAAATTGAACTGAAATATGTTACAAAGATTCTTATTTAACCACATCGTTTTTCCACTACTACTACTTAACAACATCACAAGTCTACCATACAAGACACAATACGAAACTACTATCCTACCACATCACAAGTCTACCATACAAGACAAAATACGAAACTACTATCCTACCACATAACAAGTCTACCATACAAGAAAAATTACGAAACTACTATCCTACCACATCACAAGTCTACCATACAAGACGAAACACGGAACTACTGTCCTAGATCATCACAAGTCTACTTAATAATATCTACAAGACTTAATACGAAACTACTACATGTATCCTACGTAATCACAAAGCTACTATACAAGACTAAATGCGAAACTACTATCCTACATCATCACTAGTCTACTACATAAGACTAAATATCCTAAATCTTCTCAAATCTACACTATAATTATACAAGTCTAAATACGAAACTATCGTCAGCAGATGCCACAAAACCTATTTATTACTAGTCAGTTCAAATTAAGTAAATCTATACCATCAAAGAGTACGAGTTCACACTTAGTGTGCAGTTCCTCGCCTGCAGGTCCTCGGAGAAGACTGCTGATTGTATCACAGAATCGTTGCTGTTCTCTCCTCATCGCATCTTCATTGATGCCAGCTAGCCGGCAGTCATTCATCTCCCATAAACAGAGTACCGGGGCTGGGTACTGTCCAATGAAGTAGTGCTTCTGAAAGAATAAATACCAATGGTATAATGAAAAGAATAATAAATACACAAAGTACATTCCTCAACTTTTCGGAATATCTTTTTGGCACCTATTCCTTAGTACCCTTGATGAGTCCTAAATGGACTATATGGATACATACTTTGTCATAGATGAGTGTTGGACATAGGGAGCAATATGTTCAGGTGGCAGATAAAAGAAGCCATCTAGATACGTTACAGCGGCCAGTTCTGACTCAATATTAGGGGGCTTATATAATCTCGCACGTATATGACCAGGTATAAAACAAATCATTACCGAATATAAAACAACAACGTATACAAACGCTTCTAGCGTATCCGAAACGACAATAACTTGCTTGTTACCAACCTGTACATATTTTACATCTTTGTGTACATACGCTTCACTGGTCATTTGTC
This sequence comes from Chlamys rubida, assembly GCA_032359455.1. Lineage (NCBI taxonomy): Eukaryota > Metazoa > Mollusca > Bivalvia > Pectinida > Pectinidae > Chlamys > Chlamys rubida. The sequence goes on along the minus strand of JAUMHH010210892.1, from coordinate 7,118 downwards.
AGATGAAGGTGACAGAGTACGTATCGTACTAGTCACCGGAACGTCATATATAAACATTTACGGGTTGGGCTATTTGAACTTCTGTGCAAATCCACACAAACCAACATGAAGAAAGTTCGTGATGGTGAATGAATGACTTCATCGTAAAAGCGTAAATTAATATATGAATTGTTGTTTGTCCTATTATGTCAAATTTCAAATGTACATATATATGTACCGGGAAACACATAAAACTATACAGAAGATATTGATCATTTTACACAATGACACATATTCTATAAGGATAGTTTGTTTATTCTGTGATGCCACTTTGTGACGCCTACATTCACAGAAACACTTACAGCGTATTTCATCTACATGCATATTGTTTCATACCTTTGCTTCAGCGCTGTCATTCTCTGTGATGCTATATATATCAAGAGACTTGATGATATTAGCTCCGCCTAAGTTGTCCGTTAATCTAACAAAGGAACTGAAGTGGTCAACATAGGTCCATCTGTCACTGATGAGTCCTGTACACTTACAGCTGTTAGGTACCAACAGGAAAAGCTTTTCGGGACAAGTTGTGACCGTCTCGCCCTGTAGATCTAATACCTTTTGCAGATATGGTCCGAATTCTTCGTAAAAAAAACAACAACATGATTTGAAAATAATTTTGTTTTTAATAAAACATTTAGTTTGGAAAAAGAATATATAGTGTGTTTACCCATAACGTGGAAATTATTGCGACAGAAAAAACAAAGTGTATATTCTTGCTTTCTGTTTGTTATTGGTTAAAATGAGTTTTCCTCGTCAGGTGTTATGTAGGTCATTCGAATATCAACTTACGTGGGAGAACCGTCTTCAGGTAATTGACGAGATATCCCCAAGCCAAACCGTAACCTAGGTTACCAGCAGGGATGTTTGCAGCGTCAAGCGCGAGTGGAATGTCTTCCCCTAGAAACAGGAAGTGGACTATTTTCTCTACGACGTATGACATTGTATCATATGTGTCTAAATTAAGTATCCTTCGCGGTTTCCTTTCATTGAAATATACTACGGATTTTTAAAATCGTTACATGTTGTACTTAAACGATCAGCTCTGATCATACAAATTAAAGTTTAGGTGTTAAAAATAGATTGTATCTTTGAATATATGTTTGTTGTTTAACCAACCAATTTTTGTGAACCAATGAAAGAAAACACAACCTCTGAAGCAGGTGAATGAGATGGTCTTTGAATCGTTTATCCTCTGTTAATATGTGTAGTTTTATTGCCAAAAATATCGGATATTTAGTGACTATAAACCATGGCTGTGATACGCTTTACTTTGTTTATCATTCTCGTATACTAACAGAAAACAGTAAGTCACAACCAAAAAAATTCAAAGGCGTTATAACGTGAAAAAAATATTAGAATGTTATACAATTGACGCGATATAATAACAAAAAATATACCTTTCAGAGCACGGTATATTTGTTCCTTATATCCGTGTGTCTGCATGTCGATGTAAGTAACCCATCGCAGCATTTCGGGTATATACCCCTCCGATAAGTCGTCTATCACGGGGATGATCCGAAGTCTATTTTTACTGATGGATTCGCCGAGCAGAGCCATTATTTTCATGTTCATTATGGCATCTTTAATGCAATTGCGGGTTATTATCAATATAACCCACCGACACTTTTCGACAGCTTCCTCAACCTCTGAAATAAAGAATCAAAATTAAACTTGAATGTAAGCTTAGCTTAGCGCGAACATTGAAGAGGCTAGCAATGCTAACGATTATTCACCAATAAAAATATGAAGTGTAAAATAAATTTAAATTGTTGCCCTCTGAAACTTAAGAGTCTTCGTATGGTCCGTGTCATTTCACTATAGCTCATTGTGACGTCATCATGTAGCGTTTCAAGTTTACGCCATAATGACTCAAACCAGATATACCATCGCGATTATTATGGTACATGTATTAAATGATCTTGTATATCAATCATGTTTATTATCTAAAAAACGATATCATGTTGAAAACACATTTTCATCAATGGAAATTAAATCAATAGACATGGTTTGATATAATCAGAATTTGTCGATACAGATACATGTCAATACAATCTTTGTTTATTTATATCAAAACTGAACTATATTCAAACAGTCAGCGTACTTTGAAAGGGATTAGTTTCCGTCTTTTTGCATACATCCTGAAACACTTTGATATGTTTGTCCTTCAGGAATCTCTCAATGTCTTCCTTTCTGTCCGTATCTTCCTCTGTTGCATTGCTGTAAAGAATGACGACGTCATACTCTGACTGGGTACTCTCTGGTAGTCTGAGGCCCCTTGCCATTGCCTCAAAAGGTGCGTTCTGCAAAATAAAATGTCAACTTCAAAATTAATATGTCGTTTAAAAGAAAGACTGCGTTGTTATCATGTGTTATGATCATTAGCATAAAATATAGAAGCTTCTCGGAATTATTTGTGGGGAAATATGGTAGATGAACAAATATTGACCCAAACTCATTGAGATAATTAAAAATATCTACTGTGTATGTGCTTATTTTATCGAATTTTACTAATCGTTTCGCTTGAAACATACTACAATAAGGCTAACATGAATTTGATAACATAATGAAGAAATATTGTATACTCTGTGTTAGTGTTGCACTCAAGCAGTAAATACAATGGTATGCAGTATTATTTTGACGATTTCCTGATTATCGATGGATCTTGTTTTACTTTATTATCATTGTACAGTATCCCTTTAAATTCCCGGATTAATCTAAGACAAATAGCGCTGACACTGAAGCAGCACCTAAACAAGCATTTAAAATTCCGAACCTCTACGTCTTTCCGGATCGCTTTCAATAATATATCCCTTGGTCGCTCATTGTTGTCTGAAATATGACGAAAATAATATCATTAACGTTTGGCAAAGGTAAATGCTTTAACAAGTAAACAAATTATCTGTTGTTACTATTTAGGGAAAATGAGTTATTTAACGATATATTATGTTCATTATTTTTCTTTCTAATAAAGGACAACCTTCTCACTGAAAAAAAGTATTATAACATATCTATATATGTACTTGCTTAAACTTATACCACTGTCTGATATACCCATTTTTCCTGTCTATATGTAAGTCCGAAACAGACCATAATAGACATTCTGATAGTTAACACTCTAAGTTAAGACAACACAATACTTCTACTTACAATAACAAGTTTTTGCCTGAGGACATTCTACACTATTTTTGACTGCAATCTTTTATATTACTGCTGCCTACAATCTGCTCTGTTTCCGCCTACATTCCAATTTATTTCTGTCAACTATCTCGACTGTTTGACAATAATTTACTTTTTTTTTCCGACAAGAGTCTTCGCGGTTTTTATCTAAATTCATCTGTATTCTTACTGCCATCCCCTGTATTTCCAACTACTTTTTGAGTTTTCTGACTCCTTTTCACTTAATTTCTGAGTATATTCCCATCTATTTGAGAAAGAACCCTTCCATTCTATTTCTGACTTAATTCTACTGTTTTGATTAAATTCTACCCAATTTCTGACGTCTTTGTACACTTTTTTTCCGAAAACATTCTTTTCTGTTTCTGACCATTTTCTAGTTAATTTCTGACTTCATTCCTCTCTTCTTCTGACTTGCTTTTTCTCTGTTTCCGACTGCGGTCTTCTCTGTGTCTGACTTCGTCCCTACATCCTTCTGTTATATTTCTTAGTAAATTGTACTCCTTATGTTACAAGTATGTATTTTTTTACTATCTACATTCTTCCCTATTTCAGACAACATTCTACTCGTTTTTTAACGCCAATCAACCATCTTGCTAACATATTCAACTTGATATCTCACCATCAAAGTACAGTAGCCGAGACTGATTGTGACACGGCGTGATGTCCGAGTGATGCAGTATAGCATTTAGTGTGTAGTAGAACCGAGATAGTTGCAGCTCTCTGTGCTGTGGGTCCATTTGAATATAGGGTGAGACCTCCATCTTCTGGATGGCACTCAGAACATTGGGGTACTGAGCAATGCAGTAATATTTCTGTAAAGGAAGTAATACACACTTCAGCAATAAGCCTGGTTATAAATATAATGTTATTGTGTTTACTTGTACATGTGTCAGGGATATTTATTTCCTGTTTATTTTAAAGTTTAAGTACGTAATTGTTATATTTCTCATAATTGATCAAAGAGTAAACTGCTGACAAAATCAATACACATCTCTTATTTCCTTAGAGTTTGCTACACTTTTCATGAATAAAGTTAAGAGACAAACGAAACAAAACAAACAAGCAAAAAACCGACGACAACAACATCTTCAAAACGAAACAAAATTGTGCAGTAATGTAAAGATTTACATTATTGTTAAAAAATATAATATTTAATAATCGAATTTAATAAAACAAATTCAAGGCATTAATACTTTTTGTTTTGTATACGAAGTATATATATATATAGATATACACATCGTCTTTGTTAAATGGTGTATCCACATTAAATGAGATTAAGAAGGGATTAAGTGTCGTAAAACATGCCTCCAGGAAAATGTTTCGATTGCTTTGATTTCAAGCCTTAAAATATCGAAATAAATACCTTCCCGTCGTCCTCAATACTGTACACATTCAGCATATAGGGCCGGGTCTTATTACCCGCTCTATTTACAACAATCGGAGCTAATGTTCCAACCTTCTTCACATCCGGGTCATTGATGACAAATGGAGTTATACAGCTACTTGGTACCAATTCATACATTTTGATTGGCATATTGGCCGGATTTTCCTGATACCACTGGCTTTCCTTAATTCTCTGTTCCAGTTCTGTCCAATTAAAAGACAGATACATACATCGCATTATGTTCTGTGATGATGCATAACAGGTGTCAGTACATAAAACTGATTACTTCCACTGCTATTTCCAATCAGTTCGTCAATTAGATATTGTCGATATTTGGTAATCAAGTCATCGCTCAATAATTGTTAAACATCTATTAGGGCAGTTCAAGACTTGGATTCGTCATCACAGAAAGTCAGTGGTTAACTAATCTATACACAGATAGGCATATTTCTATACGAAATCGTCGGAAGTACGCAAGCCTTTTCACCATGCAATTACTAATAGCAAAAGATAATTACAAATAATAAATACACACGTGTAATAGTTATACACGTGTAAGCGATACACAAGTGTAATAGTTACACAAATGTAATAGTTACATATGTGTTATAGTGTCACATGTATGTGTGTCACATGTATGTTACTTACACATGTGTGATAATTACAACAGTGTAATACATACACGCGTGTGATAGTTATGTACGTGTAAATAATACATACGTGCATGTACGATGTTGTGAAAGCCAAAGAAATGGGACCACGCTTGTGCGTGTGCGATATTGCCAACGGGTAGTTCACAGTCGATGGATTTTACCTCTGAAAATAAGATTTAACAATGCGATGACGTTGACTTTAAACTGAAAATAACGTTTAGATTTTATATATAACGTTTTGTACAATGGTATGTCTGAGAGAAGAATTTAAAACGAAATTAACAGTGCTGTCACATGAATCCCAGTGAGTCACAAATCATCTTTGTCATGATTAAAAACATTTATTTTACCTATGTTGGGTTCACTTATCTTATAGTATGCGATTGTATGTAGCAACTACAGTGTAGAATCACTAAGTCACGATTAAAGACATCCCCCCTCTCTCTCTCTCTTTTATGGTTTAAATTTTGTCCTTTATTACATATATTATTCTTACGATGTTGTTTAGCTTTGTAGTGTTGTCATCCGCTTGTCAGTAATTAAGGAGACAGATTCATATAAGTATTTAAATACTTTTTTCTGAATCCTGTACTTATGTATTGTATGTATGACATGAAAAAAATGAAATAAAATATGGTTTAAACTAAAACGAAATTTATTAAAATATAGGTTTACACAAAATGTGTTATCACAATGTTAAACTTAACCTAGATACACTGATACATTCCAACGCATGCTAACATGAGATTCTGTGAAACTTATCTTACCGTTTAAAATAATGTATTATCTTTATGCAATTTACAAGTTGAGTTGTGTAAGTTGTACATGTGATATACCTTGGATTTTCTCTACAACACGCTGGACTTGTTCGGCGGTCCAGTCGCCGTCCGAATCGATGGACAGAGTGAAGCGGGGCATCATATCAAACATTGCCATTCTTGGTAGCTGAAAGTATTACATCATCATTAATAACCTTTTACATTAAGAATATGAAGAATGCAATTTGCACCCATAACACGAATGACTCGAATTGAATGTGAATGTAAATAAGCATCCAAACGATAAGATGCACATACCATTACAAACAAAAGTAGAATATATGTTTAACACTTCACGAAAAAAAAGAAAAAAAGCGTTTCTTGAAGCTTTTAGAATTATCAATAGCTTCAATGTGGGCTACGATATTCATAATGCAAGTTGTGGCATTTAATTAAGGAAAGGTTACGTTGTTATACCTTGTCCTCTGTTACCCCGTGAAGTAGGATCACTGCACCAATCTTTCCGAGCTGCTGTGAACGTTCAAGCGCCAGGATAGTCTCGAAAGCAAACCACGAGCTCTTCAGAGCGCTCTGGGTGACTAGAAATAGGCGTTTCCTACTCGTGTTTATGCCATGCACTATGCCATCTATAATAGGAGTTCCGGCAGCGATCGATGTCGAGGCTACGAAGCTCAAAATACCTGTAGATAAAAGAAATACAGGTATAAAAAGAAGCGTCTATTTCGGAAGTTTGTTGGTAGATGCAGAAAGCCGAACAAAGTAAGCATTTTGCTGTTCTAAATTTCATCAGTGGTCCTTAAAACCAATCCAATGAAAATTCCATTTCTAAAGCGTAATGAATTATAAGTAGACTACACCGAAAAGGAACGGTGCCTATATAACCCTTTTTAACAGTAAAAAATTCCAGCTTTAGGCTACAACAATATACGACTCTTTCATGCCCAGGGGTGTAGTGTAGGAAAGAACAATCCCGAGGGTGGAATTCACTGTACTACACCCCTGGACATAAAAGAGTATTTTTCTCTCATTCGAACTAGCAGAATGAGCTCTGAAACCATGAACATGCGTTTGGACTGGAAACTTTTT
>JAUMHH010210881.1:0-12753 GCA_032359455.1 Chlamys rubida | reverse complement strand
CAATTGGACCAAATTTCTTTAAAAGATAATAAGAGGAAATGGGAAAATAAGGTGTATGTTATTCGAATTGCAATTTGTACAAATTACATGTAATCAATTTTCATTTATTTCAACTTGTACACGAATTACGTTTAATGTTTTGGCTTTCGCTATAACTTTAGTTTATAATCGGTAATGATATGGACCTAAATCCGTTACCAAAAATAAAAATATAAGTATTGCTAATTTTCAGTTTTATGTTTTTGATCAACTACATTTTGTTTATTTATGAAGATAATATAGAAATATAAGGCCAGAATGTGTTCAAAAGAATGTTAATTTGATAATATATATAAACAAAAATGGATTCAGAAACAGGAAGTAAACACTTATTTGAGACGTGAAAGGGGTCTGGGGCAGGAGGTTTTATAGTAGAATCGGAAGAGATGAAGTGAGAAGGAAAAGAAAGTTTGAACACGGATTGTTAACGGTTTGATGAATGAAACAATGAGGATAAATCTAAAGCACATGATGGTAGAATACAACATAAATATCATTCAATAACATATGATTACATAATACATCATTGTCTCAAATATGTCAATGACATATTCTTTCTGATTTACACCTAAATCCAACTATATTGAATATTTAGTACAGTTTGACATATCAAAACGTTGAATACAAATATAAACATCGATATATCTGCAAAGCTACATCACATCAAACATAATGGCCCTTATGCATACTTCCCGCGATTTGAGAGGAAAACAAGTTCTTTGGAAGTTTCATTTAATAGAGTTTCCTCCCCTTATTCGTTTTCGAAATTTTGAGTTGCTGAGTGATTAGAAAATGGCCAACTACTGATGCGTTGGGGTTCTGTGTAACAAGCCGGTAATGGTCTGATCACAACATTAAGTAATCATACAAGGACATCTACATAAACGTATGAATTGTTTTAACTGTCGAGAAATCGATATTGTCATCTTCTCGTCTTTCACCTAATATCTACTGTTTACTTCATTTACATGAATAAGATATTCACAAGTATTGTAAATATTAAAATCATAATCTTTTATTGGTTTATTGTATAATTCCAGTCACGGTCAAATAAGGCTACTGTTAGTATTATATTCTCTAAACTTAAATATTGATAGTAAGTAAATATTATTGTTTTGTCTTTCATAATATCTAATAAATGATAACGTTTATTTAAAATAAAAGGTTTTATAAATTATTTACAGTATATATTTGCAATAGCTTTTGAATCACGATATGCTTTTGATGAAAACACTTAATCATCGTGACGAATGGAAAATTAAAACAATCTTTCAGTTAAAATATGTGTTTTCTCCTATCTCGTGAATGTCGACACATGTCAATCTAATATAACGGTAAAGATTATAATTCATAAACATATTATTGAAAACAAAACCAAAACAGTACAAATGTAAATAGGTAAAGTTGTATAAATAACCTAAAATAATTGATTTAGCATTAAACGCGAATTACCACATTGTCCCATCTTATACAGTGTAAAACGACCGCTGTAGTATTGGACCAAATAACGTCATTGCTTACACATCAGGTGAACATTAAACTTATAGACTTGTGCTCCAATCGAAAAGAAATATGATGTATTATCGTGGGGGACACTATGATAATACATAGTGAACGTTTGGTTGGGTAAGGTTTTAACTTTACAACAGCCAAAGTCACCTGATGACGGTGTACAGATGGACAATAGAGAATGAACAAGGTTTGTTTTCGGTGATGGCAATTTTTTATTTCCTTCTTTTATCATTTTTATTTTTTATTGTTATCTTATTATTATATCAACTGATAAATTGAAATAAATTGTGAGAAAAATAGCAAAATATTGCGTATATTAATATTTTTGCATAAAAGAACTTCTGGAGCATTCATTCAAGTTATAGGGTGTATATATATATTGTAGTAGGAATATTAAGATTAAATGATAGTATGGAAGTTCAATCTGTAACTTATTTGTTAATTCTTAAAGATTAACATATTACATTAAATTGGTTATCAGCTGAAATCCACACACTTGGATAAATATCCTTTAATGATACATGTAACTTGTCGGGCTATGAAAAAAGACCTCTCGTGGAGATTATTTAAAATTAATTTAAATAAATGTAGCTCAAGTTATACAAAAAAAAAATCTTTATCATAGCATCAATACTTAAATGTATTTTTAGTTATTTAAGTGCAGTCCATCGCTGTGTGACACTATGATAACATCACAGTATTTAAAACACAAGGTTATCATTATTTTCTTGTTAATACACAATAAAAACAATTATTGTTAAAGTCATTATTCGTTTGATCGAGTGTCATTAAAAAATCTCGCCTTTAGATACAGGGGATTTTATGTCAGTAAAGTTGTCGAACCTTGGAAACAAAGAACAAAACACATAACGAGACTCGTCCTTACAGTGTTCAGAATTACCTCCCCTTGTGCAGATACATTAATATGTATCTGTGACGTAAAGAGACTTTTGTTAATTATTCATAAATTGCAATACATTCGTTTATAAGTAATGTGCGGTTATAAAACAAATTATATTGAATGATTAATAACGAAATTAAGTTGCTTTTATGTGTAATACCTTTATTGCTAATGATTGCTCTCTTGAAATATAGAGTACTCTTACCTGCCTTTTAGTTCGTGATTATCTATAGAAGTAGAAATTATCTTAATTGTAGTATCTAACGAATGAAATTGATGAAAACGTTTACAAAACCTTAAAACACAAGCAGTTCTTCGGAAAAGCGTTGGACGTTTTTGTGCTCAAAATTGAGATAGACAACTACTCAAGTGTTGAAGTGTTATGTCTAAATTCCAAACAGCGTAAAAGTTGTCGACATACCGTTGTATATCTTACAAATGTTTTAGTTTTTCACCTGTAAATGAAAAAATGAAATTTGAAGAAGTGACGTGCTATATATTCCTTCAATTGGCCACCTATCTATTTGTAACTGCTATTACACGTGTATATCATGCCATGAATCTCTCTTATGATTTATGATGCTACACAAGTTTGTCATGTGTAACAGATACGCGAAACTAGCACATGTTTCACCAGTATTAATAACAACAAATGCAATATATTCTGATATACATGTATATTCACGTGGAAAGTCTTAACAGAGAACATGTAACTTTATTATGGCCCAGATGAATACCTACGTCTCGGTTTTATTGATGTATTGTATGCTACACTGTATATACTTATTATTGGGAATAAAACACAGTTGATACTGCATTCAGCATGTCTATATAGTTTTCTAGTTTATTAATTTGTTCATTTATTGATTAATTTATTTATTTATTTACTTATTTTTGTAGTTGCTTTAAACAAATTCATAGTGTGATTTAACCCTTAGAACTGACAGCTGAAAAAAAATGTAATTCTTCTACAATTGAAAGAAGTTTCTAATTTGGAAAATCATATACATTTATTTGTCACGGGTACATCTGTATGTACTTAAGGTGACAGTGTGTTATTTTTAATATTCTATAAAATTTTCACAAAACAAGTTGAGATATAATGGTATTAATTTGACACATACATACGTAAATGAGCGGAAGAAAAAAGTATTTGAATGAAAGTATTAATGAAAGGAACAAAAAATGAATACAATCATCAGAAGATGTATTATCTATTCAAGATCCATGTTAGTATCATTAAAATGCTGCAATAACATTTTTTTATTTCTATTTTTATTTTATTTTTATTTTGGAAAACTGCATTCTTTTGAGAGAAATTTGCAACAGGTTTTTTCTGATAAGTGATATGTCTCTGTACCTCTTAATTTTTATTACGTAATATATAGACACTTTAAAATATGTTTCTGTTATTTCGTGTATCTAAACAATGTGTTTAGATTTTGAAATAAAGATATATGTTATTTAATATGGCACATCTTACCACAAAACAAGTGAAAATCATCACATGGCACTCTTTTTTCGAGTAAAACATATTTTACAAATAAAAATATAAATACTTTAGATATCTTATTCATATCAATATTTGGATGTATCCAACAGGTTAACCTGATTAGTTAAGATGTTTACAGGAACTTGTATGAGCTAGTGCGGTAGGAAACGTGACCAGACTATGTGTTGAATCACTATATCGCATTTTAGGATTAAGTTAGAAAACAAAACATTATTTCATGTCATACATTCATACATTCAAATCAATGGCGCTTCAGTCGGGTTTTATTTCTTTTCAACCGAGCTTCATAAAATGTTCTCATATTGAATTAATTTGAAATATTGTTCTTGTCATATAAAGAAGAATGCATGTGGTGTAGGAGAATATTCGAAAAAAAATGCCGTTTTCAATTAAACCGCCTAGGAACCTAGGACGTCACGTCTGTAGTCCTTTCTGTTACATCATAACTGAACCACATGTGACGTCATGTTACATATGTCAAAATAATTACAAGATCAATCCACTGCGTGGCACAGGATTTATGTGATGAATATGTGCATTACCTTAACGTGTTCCCTAATCCAACTGAACATTATCTAGTACCAATCAGCACGTCCAGATGGAATTGAAACCACTCCTTCCTTTCACATGTTTCACAATAAGAAATCAATAAATTTGCCACTTATACATGTGTCTTACCCCAGCAGCCCTTTTATTATAACGCTTTATAAGAAGTAGATATATTGAGAGCAATTCGTTTGACACAAAAAAAATCACAGCATATATTGATTATTCATTGAAATATTAATATTGTTAATAAAACAATGTAATATATGTAGATTAATGTATGAGGTTTAAGGTACAACTGTGTCTTAATGTAATATTTCATATCATCTTATTGAATTCAATAAAGGTATACAAACAAAAGCAGTGTTTACTGGTTGAATTATTTCGGTTTAATTGCTAAGATGAGATATGCTTTTTATTTTGATTAATGAGGTAGAACAAAGCATACATGTACATACAGTTCCGTAGTTCTAGTTGTCAGTATTGCTTTTCTATAATTTGATATTGCGATACTATTTGATGATTATCAGGAGAAAAACAAATGAATCCATGCATTGTTCTGAATTGCTAAGTAATAGGGTTCAAATGTTTAATTATTGGAGTATTTTTTTCTTCTAATTGCAACAGATGTACGATCTGTAATTGTATGTAAAACTCCAAACCTTCTATACTCGTAAAATGATAGAGTTTGGCTCAAAGCAAATAGTGTAACCGAAAACAAAAGAGTTGTGTCACGATGTAGATGTAAATATCTCAATCATACTTATCAGACACAACAACAGCTATTACATGCGGTTTTCATAATCGGTTATGTTGCACAAAATTGCACAGTTTCATGTTTGATAACGATTGTCATCAATCAACATATTACGATGAACAATTGTAATGTTTTTAATATTAGCACTTGGCAAATACAAAGACGTCCATTTAAAATTATGTTCTGCTAAGTTTTTAGGCAATTTGTAGTTGGTATAACAAAATTTTGTATAGGTTTTTTGCTTTCCTCCTTAAGTTATAATCGCATTATGTCGTAATATTGCATTTGAGGATATGTTCCGGTAGGGGAACCGGCTAATATCGTGTACTTCTTAAGTTCTTAGTTAAAACTCTTGAGAACGGCTTAGGGTAATTACCTCCAGGGCGACTTCACCCTTCGCTTGGGCGACTGACGACTTAAACATGAATCGATGCCATCGTTTTACAGGGATCATGTCCAACCCTGCTTACTTATAAATGGTTTCCATATCATCCTCATATCGGGGAAAATCAAGGAATTGCACTGAATGTCTGTCAATAATGTAAATTTGCTGTGGTCAGGGAGCAGGTTTGAGCTAGTGCAGAAAGGCAAGAAGAAATATGAAATGGTGCATGTGATATATATACGAAGACTTCCAGGGAGATTTGTGGTGACATTTCACACAAGTCTTTGTAATTTAACATGATATTTTCCCTTTCCTTCTTCGTATTTAGAAAAGGGATGAATATGTACTCGTTATAAGCTTTGTCTGGTAGCCACAAACTTTGTTTCTTCCCTCTTTAATCTGCTAACGAGTCATAATATATGCTATATACTTGGTCGACTAACCCCCATCTCAGGAAAGCAGATATTTCGAGACCACCGCTTGAGATTCAACGTTGGCAGGAAAGTGTATTATGTGACGGTACACAGCTTTATAACTATGCAGTGTTTGCTGTGTTTTATAAGCACGCGGTCCTATCCGTTAAATTCGCTTTAAATGTTCTCATATAATAAAAAGACGTAACAATATCATATTGCACATTTGCGAATTGATATTTAAGAAATATTCACTGCAATGTTTAAATGAGAGTCACACAAAATATAATGTTACAAGCGTTATAGCAGTTTAGAGCATGGTAGATAAAGGCAATCAAATGATTTTAAAAGAAAACTTGAAACGTGCCCGTTAATTAGTCGTGATATTGCTGTTAAAATGTTGTTTGTTCTTTGTATTCGTTATCAATGGAAATGATTTTCTACCTCAAAAAATAAAACTTCGTTTCTCAGTTATAGCATAATTCATTGAGTTTATGTTACGTGTAACAAAAATAAGAAAGTAAAAGTATGAGCTTCGAACAAACATGATTCATTTTGAAGTGAAACCATATTCGTAATACATGAAACACTTCAATAGAGTTAAACATTGCCATGTGAGTTTTTGCGAACACTTCTTAAAACTCGGTAAACACACCTTCTGAAACTACAAATTAACGAGTACCAAAACAGCAGCTCATTTCGAAAGCTATAAGAAAAGAATAGTTTAATACCCAACGTCTGATATTAGGTCTTACATCCTATAAATCAAGCATCATTATTGCACGTACATTACGTGTGTTTTGATGTTTGTCACTACTCGAATACTCATCATCATGATCATCACGAAGATATCGTCCCTTTCTTACTTAGGATGGTATGACCGTTATACAGTCATTTGGAGAAGTGGCCAAACCGACACATCCTTCTATGTTATTGCATAACGCGATAGTCTTTTAGACTAACTCAAAGGGAAGGGCTGCGATGTGTTTTTGCACCCAAAGAGAAATTTGACTTAAAACTGTGTGTTTCTCTCCTGCACTTAAAAGTAGCGTTGTAAAGACAAAGTACTTAAAACTACATTAGGATTACAGTACATGCGTTCATAGTTGTAGGGCTAGGCATATTCCTTTAATTGCCATATCGAAATGCTGAGGCTAGCTCCAAGTGTAACCATCTGGTTTACTAGACAACTTCGTGTAACGTTCTTGAGATAAAAGATGCATTGGTCTTTCAACTGATAGTGAGATAGAATCATGGAAACTAGCACAAACGAGGCGGTCTGTGTTTACGTGTGACCATTGCTACCTATACTGGATCATAAAACGATGAAATTAAGTGTATTAGCCAGAATAAAGTGCGTATCGCCATGTGAAATTGCGCCATTATAACTAAGATATCGCTGGATGTGATTATAATAATGGCCGACATGGGCACTGATGTTGTCCCGTTCCGGTATAGGACACTTTACATAAGACGGTAGCGTTCCGTTTCTTTTTCCACATCCTAGGATTGGACACTTACATAACACTGACTCGTTCCGTTTCTTTCCTCCTCTTTGATGTTTTGATTACATAGCCTTGGTTGTTGGGAGTCTGATTAGTGGTACGTTGGTTGTGTTTTAGATAAGACCGTGTGTCAAACCGTGACGGTTTGTTCTAGGGATAGTTACATCACGTTAACGCATTTTGAACAAATCATCAGTATCGAGTTAATATTCAAACATCCCTTTAAGAAGAACGAAAATCATCACCATCAGGTGGAAAAATACAAATACCGTTTCTGTTAGAAACAGAGCCTACATCTGAGCACAAAGATAAAAAAAAAAGATTTTAGGGGGAAGACACAAAGAAAATTTGAATCAATTCGTTTGATATTGGTCTTTAAATAACACCATTTCTTTTTTTTCTAAGAAAACCAAGCTTCCTCTTTTGATATTTGTCTTTAAATGTCAAGACTCTTCTCCATTTATTTGTATCTAGGAGAATCAAGCTTCCTCTTTTGATATCGGTTGTTAAGTTGACGGGTGTCAATAAAACTCATATACGAAATGAATCGTACGCATTTTTTCAATGTTTCCTATGTTTTGCATTATTTAAAAAATTAGAGCTTGTTAACAAAATTGATAAAGGCGTCGTTTTATATATGAATAATTATCAGACAAAGAAAGCAGGAGTATCATTAATTTGCAATCGTCTTTGAAAATTCAATCCACGCCAAAATGTAAGTGTAATCTGAAGTCTTTTTGACTACCTAAAGCAGTAATGAAATAACAAGTAGTTACGATGTTAAGGTGTTGTTTACATTAGTGATATTTTTCCATCATACGTGAGGATAACTGTTCTTGAAATAAAAATTCCCGCATATATTTTATGAAACATACAGTCAGCTATATCGTAAATATGTATAAAAAAGCTCAGAAAACCGTAATTAAAGTTTTAGTGATATTTAATGATGCAAGTGATTTTGACCATTTTTTTGGGGGGGGAGGGAGGGGGTGTTTGAGGGTGAGGGGAGGATAAGCTAGATATTTTGCTTTTGTTTTGGTCCTGCTCGGATCCTGATGTTGTCTTTACGTATATCTTTTGAGTAAATATCAATGTTTGTGTGTTGACATTGTGTAGTTTTGTTTCCGTGATGTGTATATGTTATTTTGTACTGTTCGTATATTGTTCTGGATCAGACGCGTTGGTTTTTTATAGAAACACCATATTTACATTCATCGTTTTTCGCTATTTGGAAGGGGGATGGGTGCTTACAGTCATTACAGTATGTACAGATGAAAGATGTTTCTTGGAACCAGAAACTATAGGAAGGACAACTTTGGACATCGCTAGCAAAGAAGCAGTAGACACCTTTATCAAAGACTGAAGTAAAATTGCTAGCAAAGATAACAGTAGACTTTTTTCTCTGTTAGCAAAAAACAACAAAAGACGCACTTGTGTGTTGTGATCCTCATCACAATACATGATATATGTTTGACTATGTGTATAAGAAAACAAGGAACGATAACAAATAATATTTTTCACGAAAAAGTCAGTGGACATCGTTATCAAATTCAGATACAACGACTCTGAAATATCATGTGCAGTCATACATAGTGTACATTTGTTAAACTTCTTGCTTATATATGTTTTCCGAGCCAGCGCTGATAAATCAAATGTATTACGCATCAAAAGCAGTACACTCCTTCAGTCCGATTTAACTTATCGTTGTGGCTGTCATAAATATGGCGTTTGGTCTAGATATGTAGATATATCGGTTTGAACGAGTTTGGAACGATTATCATATAAATGGGAAATATAACAGAAGCTTATTTTCTGAAATATTATTAATATAACTTGTTCACTGTATTTAAAATGTAATTTTTTCGGAAATACATCCACTGTCAAACGAGCGAAAAGTCGTTTAAATTTCTTTTCCGTGCCAATTTGATTCATTAGTCAATTTGCAACTGGCCTTTCGTTCAGCCTATTCATATTTGATGCAGGAATACCTCAGAAAAAATGAGATTTGAATCGAGAAAACGGCAAGAGTATAAATGTTCATGGATGAAAACACTAAAACAATTTACGCAGACCTAATTTCTTTTCCTTGGCTCAATACGATGGCCAAAAACGTTAACAAAGTAAGCGAAGGATTGTTCGCGGAATACTCACTTCCAATTTCATGCATTAGTACAACTAAAGCCAATGATGTATGCATCTGTTAATTCGTCTGTCGAATGGGTGATAAATGAATTAATTTATCAACCTGAATCGTTACTTCCAGCGCCAGCAGGAACGTAAACTATCCCAGTAAATCAGCACGGAAAAAGTCAAACATTTTGAAAACCTATTAAGAAAAAGATATTATTAAGCAAATTGACCTTTCGGGAGATGTATTGCGGCCCAAGTGTTAAAACAATATATTAACGTTGATGGTTGATTTTGCAGTGAATGGTTTGCTCATTTTCTCTAGTAGTAAAACCTATTTTCTGCATACATATGTTTAACAGTATACGTAGTTTGTGACGGTGTTTGCGCAACTGTTGCCGTCGATCCTACCTAGATTGACGTTTATACACTTACAGCTTTCACGTTCTGACTTTTACTCACCACAATCACACATAATGACTCATTATTCTCCTTTTATTTCCTATTATATTGCGTGGGTGTGTGTCTGTCAGTAGCTCCACAAAAATGTATTTGTTTCCGTTGAAGATAATAATGAAAGTAGAATAATCATGGAATAGACCGATTTTATACATGATTGATATTTTAATTTGGTCCTAGAAAAGTACGCATTACAACAAATAGGACCCGTCATTAACCTTTCAATCTAATATCAATAAGTATCATTGAATTCGATTTAAAAATTCTACTTTATTATACAGATTTACATAAAATTACTTTATAAAATGAATTTAAGCAAACACAAAATTTAATCTAACAATTTAAAATATGCAAATAAACATTGTGTAACCTGTCAAATGTCAAAGTTATTAGAAACAAAAGTAAGTTATTCAAAAATATGCTGCAATATTTGTTTGATATAATGAATTTCTCTTTCAAATTTTTCATTTGAAAGCTTATTTAAAGTTGGTAATGTTGTCTTAATGAGTAATTTATAATTATGAAAAATAACAATAAGGTTGCTTTGTTCTTTCCTTTACATATTGTTTGAAATGAAATACTTTTGTTAACGGAAAAAGTATTAAACATTTTTTTTCGTTTCCTGTTATAAAGATAGTTAGTTGAACAAAGAACAAAAAAAGAGTGTATCTGCGATAATGGTGAACATAAAACCAGCAAGGGTGTTATCCACACCCGAACCCTTAAACCACAATACATTGAAAACATCTCTTGATTAGACATTTACATCCATATCAACTGTTGTTTTTGTTTTCATTTTTTAGACATTATTCGTTCTACTGTTACACTTTTACTGTATTAAAATGTTTTTAACTCATTATTATTTATTTTAAGCGCTTAAGTTTAAAAATACAAATGATAGGTAAGATCTAGGGAGATTATATATTGTCCGCAGGAGAAATTGGTAAAGTAGTCTACCCTGGAAAAATGTTTCCAAAATAGTGGACCTGTTTAGATTGAAGAATTAAAACTAAATGTTTCAACCTAACTAAATGTCATAGATCGGAATCGACAGGGTCCGGACAGGTACGGTAGGAGTAAAGGCAGTTTTACTGTGTGCTGACAGGTAAGATACTGATAAAGACAAATTGGAGTAAGCCGGGTGATTCTATTAAGACGTAATTTCTTCAGTTCCTACATGCATCGTCACCCGCTAAGGCGTTTGTGCTATCAGATATAGCAATCCGACGCCATGACGGAAATACCTCAGATAGGTCGTGTTGGTAGCGATCTACATGTACTTTCCAGTTTTAATGAAGGACATTATTTACAGAAAGAACCTTGAAATGTTTGTCAATGAAAAACTTAAACACCAGAAAAACGCAGATTATGTGACTTCATTTTCTGTACAAATGGCATAAAAGTTTTCTCCAATCGTTTGCAATCTTGTTTACGTCTTTGAATTCAGGGGAATTAATTAAAACGAAGAAAAAAGCCACACCAGGAGTCTCCTATCAGCGCTAGCCTCTGTTTAACTACCGAGTATATCACCATGCCGATAAGTGATTCTCAATTCTGGCGACTCTTCCAAAATAAAGAATGTTCACTTGCACATCAAAGCGTCCCTTCCCAGATCGACTTGATGGCACCATCACTATGGAACTCTCCTTTATCTTGAGGTCATGAAGAATGAAGTGACCCGGGCCGACAAAATGGCCGTGATGTCCACGATGGCCCAGGGAGATATGGCCATCATAAAATGACGGTAAATTATAATTGATTGAAAGAGACGTTAAGTATAGGAGATGCTTGAATTATATTATTCATAATTAAGATGATTAGTATGTCCTTTGACACAACATGTTTAAGCGGTCAGATACACCCATTATAACGATTAAATTGCATTTCCCATGAAGTGCCAAACAAGTAGGGACTACAAAACATATAAATATCTTCAAGTCAAAATTTTTGAAGTCATTAAATTAATTTTATCGAAAGTATATAATGGTTTACTTCCTTGTCAATATTTTTGCAAACGAAACCTACGAATAAAATAATTTCATAACTAACGAACACGGAGTATGATTTAACAATGTGACAATTTAATACCGAAACGGTTTTATGTTTTTAGCTGTACTTAAAATGTGTTTATGATATAGAATGCAGAATTTTTAAGAACGATATAGACTGGCAGAAGATATCTCGGCAATTACTTGATCTTATATACTAATAACACCAACAAATAATCACCATTTGCCGTACACGAGACCTATCAATTTTAAATAACAAGTTGAGTTACAACCTCTCCAAGAGTCGAACCCGTTACTTTCAGTATATTGTGATTCAAACGATATAAAAGACACTAGATGGCGAAGCTGATGTATGACACTAATGTATTAACAATGCACATGAAAAATATCTCCAAAAATAGTTAAAATAATAGCGTATTCCATTAAAAGAAACACATTAGAAAGGTCTTCAATAAGATTCATCAGTTTCGAAATATGTGATATCAAAGTTTTACTTTTTACACAAACAATATACGTATTAAACGTGTCTCAACGTTTCAAGACCGACTGGTCCCTTTGTCAAGCTATGGCAGAGTCAATATATACTT
>JAUMHH010210870.1:0-12753 GCA_032359455.1 Chlamys rubida | reverse complement strand
ATTTGTAACTGAAGATCCCAAGTTACCTAGGGTCCCAAGTGATAACAACCCGGATCGGTGACAACAGATTGTACCGGTGATACATACATGCATACATGTATAATTAACATACATATATAACATACATACATACATACACATGCATGGATACCTACGCACATAGGCATGCATGTCTGCACGTAGGCACACATACATACATACATGTATGCACGCATACATACCTGCATACCTACGCACGTAGGCACGTCAAACATACATACATACTCATTCATACGCATGTACACATATTGCACATACATGTATACATACATACATATGCACGCACGCACATATATATGCACCCACACACATACATAGTTTCTACACATACACATGTTTATATACATATACTTGCATACAGAGCTATACATGTTCATGTATAGTATACATATTCACATATACATATAGACATGTACTATACTCAACAAATACAGACATGTAACTTCTCACAACCTAGGGAGATCAATGTTTTTGGAGTTGACACATTTCAACAGCAAGTTATTAGCACATGTATATATTAATGTGTATAAAGGGCTACACAAACATATAAAAAGGATAACAATATTTAATTATTATCGCATATATAACGCACAGAATTATGGATTTTCTTGTGCAGGTAGTTTGGTTATTGTCCAGGAGAGATGAACTCATCTGAATGGCATTGTATACTGCAGTTACCAGCCGGATCAGTGTTTGCTGTGTAAGTTTTCCCTCGACCATTTAACTGCATCAAAAACAGACAATATCTCGGAAGTTGTTTAAAACGGACAGTTCCAACCCCCTAACGCAGATAAACACATAGGGAGATACTAGCCAGGTGGCATAGGACTAGCTAGTGGATAGCGCCTGATAAGGCAGCTCCTGCGAATTCCTCAAAGGTTGTATTGATTAATGTACATTGTATTGATTGTATATATATGTACTGTAAAGCGCTTTAGAGGGGCTTATGTCAGCTAGCTATAGATAGGGTGCTATATCAAATGTTGTATAGTATTAATTTATTATTACTATAAAAAGCGATCACACCCCTCCCCTAAAAAAGAATGTCTGCTTCTGTTTTCTGACTCGACTCATTTAAGTACAGTACTTGTGCCTCACACCAATGTGTAGTAGGTTGTTTGTCTCCTCCCCAATTACTTTTGCGACATCTCCCGTTTCTGAGCTACGATAGCATTCATCTGCAGGTTATCTTCTACGATCCTATCTTCCTGTTAAGTCACTGTATTGTAAACACTCCGTACCAGACAGAAAGTACATGCCGACCTATAGATGTTAAAGGGGCGGACACCGTGTTGATCAGGACAACAGGGTATTAAACAGTTAGGTTGAGTAGCATCGCCGACCACAAAAAATAGATCCATTTCAAATACAATTTCGTCTTTCAATATTTGCAAATGGTTTAAATCCTTCACTTGTAATTATGTTAGGTTCTTGTGTGACGGAACGGCGATTAACGAGGTCATCATGATCAGTGTCTGATAGGCTAGGTAAAGGTTTCGCCACTATTTTTAAATTTACCATCATGATTGATATGTGCTTCAAGCAAACTCATCCCATCATGTCGTAATTGCATGTTTCACCAGCGTCTTAGTCTGGCTTACTGATTTATCATGCATTCCTTACAATAAATTGCCTTTAATGCCGTCAGGTATGCTGCAGGGACTAATCACACGGCTTTCTAAAGCTGTATTAAACTATCAGATATAGTCAACGGAAAAATATCCAACCTTTAATATGTAAATGGTATCATTATCACAGGAACAGTAGGAAAGAAGAGGAAGTTCTGGCCCAACCTAGAAACGGGCATACATGCATTACTCATGCTCACTTGCCTAAGGATGAAGACCATCCTTATTGTAACGTTTGTGATACTACATTCACTGTTGACTTTTCATGGTCTTTTTTAATGCTATTTCGTTTCGGTTGTGTCTCTAAAGACAACCGTCTTCAGATGTTGTGATGAGGTTAGACCCCAAACAAATAGCCCGTGTTCGGTACAAAGGCCCAGAAGGACTGTAATGCTAAAACGGATATTTTCGACAATCACGGGAAAAAATTTAATATAAAAATACACAGGTCTCCAGGGCATGGCAAGACCATAAGGCTAATCCTTCAAGCACAATTGCGTCTGAAGAAATCAAGGTTTGGTTTGGTTTTATTGATGTAGCGTCATATTAATTGTGTGTAATGCATGCGTTTCCAAAGCCAATTTTACAGTGGTACCTCGCTGAATAACCATGCCAACGAGACCAAGCAATCAGCATAGTATTCCACCAGGTCATAATTATACTGACCGCAGATTAACTAGTTGGTCCAATTACCCTTAATGCTGAATGCTTATTTAGGATTAACAACTGTACCTTTTTAAGGACTTTAGTATAGCAATTCTCTCTGGAGTTTGGAGAACATTGCATAGAATTGGAAAGTCGTCCTTCTCGAATGGAAATAACATTTTACATTGTTCGTCTTTCAGGGTTTCTACGTAGGGAATTTGTTTATCTGTTATAAAGATTGGATTGAAATAGCAAATGAATCATATTAATGCTATTTGTGCCCTTATTTGGCACAATAATACGTGGACACCGTCTCCATATGACCTTGGCACCGCGTTAAAATAGCTGTTAAAAGGACGTAAATCACCAACAAACCAAACCAAACCAAATCGGCGCAAATGTAACTGAAGCATAACTGTTGCTATGACGTTGCTAACCATTTAGGAACTACATGGAGTTTTCTTATGTGCCCTAAACAAGGTAACACGAAAGCGACCAAAAGTGATCTGCAGCACCCATTATAATATGTCGGTACTAGTTTGTTCTCCCTTTTTTCATATCGAAAGTTGAACTTTTGCACAAACGATAAAGGTTTTGGGTCGTTTTCCCTGATTGAGACAAAACAGATTTATTTGACGTTCAGTTTTTAATTGGATTGAGACAAAACAGATTTATTTGACGTTCAGTTTTTAAATTGTTGCCCAGTCCTGAATGTCGGGGATAATGATATTGTACTTTTGAGGCTTTTACGTCTTGACAAGAGCATCCATTTCCTCGCAGGAAGGCATTGCCAGGTCAATTATTACAACAAAATGGCGGAATACTCCCCCCCCCCCCCAGTTATAGTCTTGCATAAAAGTAGGAAAATACTAAAGTATATTGATTTGAATTTTACACAAAAACATAGTGATTTGTGTTTGTAAAGTTTTACGACCCATTGACGAGCAATCGAATCGGATGTACTGAATATTATATCTTAGACACAGATAAATTGATTACAACTATAAGGAGGCCGAGTGGTTAAGGCGTCAGTCCGTCTATGAACACTATCCCTCAACCACTCGGTCGCGGGTTCGAGGCCTACGTGGTGCAGTAGCGGTGTACTGGCCAAAGGTCGGTATGCTTTCTCCTGGCACCAAAACTTACCACTCTTTAAATGACAATAGCTGTGAATAGGACGTAAAACACAAACACACCAAACCAAACAAAGCAATTATACATCGGCCACACAGAAACTGCATTCAACCTTTTTATCTTATTCTGTTTATCGTGAAATGTCAGGGCACATTCGGTCACGAACAGTTTCACTGTAAAAGGTTCATCGCATGAATCACAAAGCTGATTTTCCGTCTTGTGAAATGTAAGCAATGTGAAGTTAAACAACTTCCTGTTTGTTATCTGCTCTGCTAGTTGCAAATTGACCAACATGACGTCATATTTGTGAAGTCGTTTGGATTATTGAGAAATCGCGATCCTTGTTACAATATAAAAACGATGTACAGTTTGTACGCTGTATCACATTTATTACATTTTTGTGTTTTTACATCATTGACGTAACATTACCTATCGCGTTTCTTACTGTAGAATGTCATGCAAGTCTAAATCTCTGACGCTTAAGAATAACAGTGAAAATAGTAGTTTTATAAAATACAAATTGAACAAACTCGCAGTGTATGTATAATAATACGATAGTGATATTCTGGCTTAAGAGACCCGATTTATATGTCTAGAAAAAAAACACGGCGACTTCTGGCCATTTCAAGTCTGAGTCCCAAGGGTATTAATAAAGATCGATTGCATTTCCTCTATACGTGTAACATTAATGGTCATACTGTTTGCTTGGTTTCTTCCAAGGCAGGGTGAAACATAAATCAAGACTTCTCGAAGAAAACAAAATGGTACTGTAGATGCGCTTTAAAGCGAAAAGAACTGCTTGGCACTATAATAGCTGGTACTGTAGATGTGCCATGTTTAGAAATGTGTCAGAAGAAATAAAAACGTTTCACATTAACTTCCAAGGTTTTCACTAAAGTCTCTATACTAATGCATTTGCTCTGACAAAGCATGAACGCAGTTAAAATAGTTGAGTTTCTGTTCTGTATAGAGAATGAGCAGTGAGTTCATCAGTAACGTACGTATCTATGTAGATAACTAACAATAAATGACATGATATTGATAATGTTACGTAACGGACATCTAAAAACCTTACAAGTCAATCGAAAAAAGTACTCATCACCACCAAATAATATATATACAATACGTACTGTACGTTACGTCGGCGCTACGAAAGCAAACATTTTTCTCATGTTTTCCTTTGAAAACCTCTGAATTATCCGATAGATACATCAAAAAATGATAATAATGTTGTTGTTTTTTATAACAAAGAAGAAAAAACATATAGCTAACATCTACCAAACAATGTTTCAGAAAGCATAATTTCAAGAAATCAATTATTTATATATAGATATATTTATTTGGTAGCTCTGAGGTATTTCGAGTATTAAATATTGATTTTCATATTTTGTGTAAAACAGGGGGTTGGGTCCTATCATACAGTCGATAGAGTATATATTACCTATCACACGCGAGACTATTTAAGAGACCAAATTGATCTGCTGTCTTCATTGCAACACTTGGGATCTTTTTCGTTTCTTTTTTCCCTGTCTTCTTGTTTTTCTATCTACTTTTCCCAATATGACCCTGGCTGTTGCAAGGACGTTAAACCCCAAACAAACTTGTTTGAGAGCTCGTGCTGGACTTTTGGCTGAAAGACATTTGTCATGCTTGCGTGCCTACGACATGCATATCTGATCAATACAGTATGAGACGTTCGGCTGTTTTGTTTGGTTGGTTTGGTTCGGTTTAATTTTGTTTAACATCCTATAAACAGCTAATAAGGTCATTTAAGGACATGCCGCCATATGTGTAGTGTATGCGTGCTTGCGTGTGTGTATGCAGTAGACAGGCTATGTTGGTGTACTAGCCTCCTTGTGATAGCGCGGATTTAATGCCGACTTTAGAGTGCTTTCTCCCTGAAATACCATGCCGAAGGCAACCAGCACAGCATCCCGCCCGGTCACATTATACTGACAACGGATGAACCAGTTGTTGCCATTCCCCTTAATGCTGAACGTGAAGCAGGGAATAACAACTATCATTTTTAATGACTTTGATATGTCCCGGCCTGAGGACAGAACCCATTGCCTTCCTCACCTGGGCGAACGCTCAACATTAAGGCCAAAATTTTGGGATCATCTTTTATTTTCTAGCGCCAACTCACTTTGCAATGGGTGCAGCAGATTTATTTTGGTCGCTTCCCCAAATAGAGGACACAAAAGCAAATCCACAATTCTGCAGGGGGTTCCAACATTAGTCGCCTCCTACGATACTACAGTGGGTATCACCAGGTGTATTCTTTTCCCGATCCCCGACTTGCAGGGCTGGATTGTTTTATACAAAATATCTAAAACAAGCTTATATCAGTCTTAAGTAAAATCGCTATGGTATCAGAAAAAAAGAGTACAATTTAAGGAGCGGGGTGTGCAGATCGTTTTTGGACATTGCATTGTAGGTTCGTAGCATTGTACCATGCTTAATGATGTGTTCTCGAACACTTAACAGATGCAGTTCAGTTATGTCTAGGGAAAGAGTAAATACGTCTTCAGCCACAAATATACCCCAGGGTGAGGGATGGAACAGTCTCTACCCCTCCCCCGTGGCTCTTTGCGAGCTTCGCTGTAATTCAGTGTTTTTGCGTACAATATCTCGTTGTTAAGGAGGATTTTGAAGCGACCAAAGGTGACATGCTGCCCAATTTAAAACACATACATTTTTCGAACTGCTACATTGTATCTTTCATTTCTCTCTTGGTGCCCGTCTTATATGACATTTAGTGTTCCGGAGAACGACACTGGGGCCAAAAGGGAGGGATTGGCAAGCAAGGCGCT
Source organism: Chlamys rubida (assembly GCA_032359455.1). Lineage (NCBI taxonomy): Eukaryota > Metazoa > Mollusca > Bivalvia > Pectinida > Pectinidae > Chlamys > Chlamys rubida. Next base: position 6,494 of record JAUMHH010210870.1, on the reverse strand, counting down.
AGGAAACAAAAAGGTATTAAAATGTAGAAAGAAATACAAAGATTGGAATGGATGCAGCATATTTATTATGGTCGCTTCCGTGCTCCCAAATGTGCCCTGCGTGTTCGGGGTAAGAATAAGCCGTCTGTATGTACATGTAACTGCATATTATTGTAAGAGGCAAAAACAAGACCCCGATAATCACGGGTATTATTTTGTGTCCTCTGCTTAGGGACATACGACCAACCAAAATGGGTCTGCTGCCTCCATGTTACGAGGACGTTAAACCACAAACAATCAAACAAAACTCTTTTTGGCGATGTCATCCTATGCACCCGTGTTGATTGACATTAGCTATTGCGAGGACCTTACACCACAAACAAACCAAAGTAAGCAAACGAACGTGTTGTACATAGAAAAGGGCACGATAGGCAAATCCGAACTCTGCAAAGGGTTTCCCATCTTTGTTGTACATTAACAAATCTCGTGCACCATTAACGATGGTACTGTGCATTGGGTTCAACCTAACAATTACGATTATTTTTACGGCGGGGAAATGAGAAGTAAATAATTACTTTTTCCTAAAGTAAATAGAATAATACCATTCCTCGGGGTTCGGTACTCCGAAAAACTATGTTGTGACCCTTAACGAATTTACCCAGTCCGGTAGGGGAACCCCCAACAAAAATGTCCATTTGAGTTTTTAACTTCAATTTAGTTTCTAAAACTTAGTATCTTGATCGGATGGAATACTGTGATGGATGCCCTCGGCATGGTATTACAAGGAGGCAAATACACCAACATACCCTATTCCAGTATACACACACACGTGCATGCATTCATTACAAACATGGAGGCACGTCCTGAGATTACGTTAGTTGTTGAAAAGATGTTAAACCCTATAAAACAAAACAAAACCACTCATTTACTGGTTCTTCTCAGTGGTGGGAACCCCAGGTTAGCCTTGTACATTTGTATCCACGTTTTGTAAGATAATGTAAATGTAGCAGGATGATGTGGCTGCATGGTCAGAGAACACCGACTGTGTTGGAAACACAAAATGAACACAAAAGAAAAATGATAGCTGTCAGATCCAGACGATTTTGATTGAGCAGAAAAGTTATGTTTATATGTATTTATTGCAACCCGATTAATTACACATATATCATTCTAATCTTGATCTACCTACATCGGTTTGTGCGGTATACACAATAATCAATCTTCTGGTTTGTATTGAATCACAGTCTGAAGGCCACATTTTCACCTCGGAATGTTTCCTTAATTGACCGATTGTAATGCGTTATTAATTGATTCGGATGTTTAATCAATTTCACATCCGTCAAATGAAAGTGACAACCAATCTAGACTAAAGTCATCGTCACGTCACTTCAGGATTCACAATACATCGGCACAATGTTGACTTTGTCCGAGCTGATTGATGGGTATAATTTTGAGATATTACTATCCGATCAGATAGAGGCAATTTCCGCCATATGCGTTATTACTGCGCATACATAAGCAAGTTATACACGCTTTGGTTGTCAAACAATCGTAAATACTGAAGGACACAAGAAAACAAAATTCAGTTTCATATAAATAAGAATCTGTAGAAAAGATATATTTATATAACTATTGAAAATTACTCTCAAGATCTCAGAAGTTTATTTTGACCCCTCATTTATCATCATTCAAAATAAATTGGGACACACTTATATTGACTTCTGAATGGAACTGAGAGTTTGTTTGTGTTCACTTTTTTCATGAATGGTCATGAGGACACGCTTATATTTACTGTTGATAGGATCGGTACCGAGGACATGTTTTTGAAACTTTTATTTTGTAGTTTTGTTTCAGCCAATAATTTTCCCTTTCACCCAGATAGTGACACTTGGATGCGGTATATTATTGAAGGAGCTATTTGTCACTGTCTTTTACGATCCGTTCTACCAATTGCATCACAAAGTCCAAAGAAATTTCGGGAGGAAAATTAAATGACTAATTTAATTATTACTGTACAGGCTAAAATAAAACTCTTTTCATTTATTTAACTCAGAGATAAACCAATTTGTCTATTCGATTTAATTTCAATCTAACATACAACCTTGGAGAACACAACTTGAAATGGCGGTAGGCCTACACGATGTTCAGATTGATATAAATTCCACAATCCATTCCAACTAGTCAAGCCAATTCAAACATGAAAATATCCAACAATGGTATAGATAACCAAGTGTAAATTCAAATAATACAACTTTGACATATGTTTGTTGATAATGATGTACAATAATCAAACCAATCACCGAGTTATCCTTAAGAGGTAATATTAGAGCCCCCTGTGTAACACTTACCCAACCAATATGCCTTCTTGGTACAACGGAAGTAACTACACATCCCGTTAACTTACTATATGCAAAATGTGACATAACTGATCAGTGCAGGGAAAGTTACTTTTCCCAAATTATGAATTAAAGCAACAAAAATACTTGAAGACTTTCACATGCTTGACAAGCATATTAGTTGATGGAGCACACTTTTTTCTAGAAGCCTGCATATAAATCGGGCGTCTCGCTCCACTGAGCAACTGGCATATAACAACACAACGCATATAACTATTGTGCCGCTAGCTCGCCGAAATGACGTATGGCGGTGGGCGTTTAATCAGTATATGTACATGCACAACATTTACACATAAACCATGACAAAAACCAAAATGCAATCGAATTACATTTACAAATAAACCCTCGTACATATACCGATAGTTTACAGCTTGCCGTCATCTGACGTGAACAAATTTACGCCGCAGTCTGGCCTTGACTACGCGAAACGACAATAAAGAGATACTGTACCTCGATTATCGAAATCAACCTGCACGCTGAGGAAAAACCGAAGATATCCCCCGGAAACCTGTATCCAAAGCGGGACAAATATTATTTCCCTGCAAGTCCGATTTCTCTGAGGTGACAGTTGGACGGCTGTCTACTTTTTTTTTAAAAAAAATATAACAGACCTACCCTAAGAAAAAAAACCTATACATTCTTAAGTTTAGAATGAACCGTACGTCCCGAGTAGGCGACTAGAAATGACCACGCTGACAACATCTACCACCCGTGTATCCGAGTACACGTGACAGCCTTCTGCTGCTCGTGCCGCACGAGATAAATTATTCCCGCTTCTACTGCGAACCGCGGGAATAATTGAATATATGCTGCGAATAACATTAAACACGATAATGAATTATGAAATCCATCTCCAATATAAACAAGAAAATGCAGCAAAGCTGCTGGACAGCAAATTTTTTTTTATGAAAATTAAAATATCCACGATTAGGTAATAACGTCATCTTCTGAGAAAAGGAAGCGGCGATTATTACAAAATTTTCTATTGACAATGTACCTCTGGATAAAATAACAACGTCTTCTGGGTTAAAGCGCCAATCGTAGCCGACGAGGGATGATCAAATATTTCGTATATCTTCACTGCATTATGATATGTTTTTATCAATTGGAGAATTCATGACGTTTCACTAGCAAACTATAATAATTACAGATACCGTAGGGTTTACTATCATATTTTTGAAGACAGTAAGCGGCCTTAATTTCCCAGAAGGCTTCCACGCATGGGAAGCATCGGAAGTGGACAAAGTGTTTACATATCAAACACCTGCGCTTCACGCCGCTTGGGGGTTTGAAAAAAAATTACGTTCAATGACGAATTGTAATTTGAACATTTCGTTTATACGTATACTTGCACAAAATCTAGTATCCATTATATACTAACCTAATAGTGGAAGTACTAACAAACACGAGTTTATTTAAATATAATGATTGAACGTAGTTTTGGTTGACAGTACTTAACAGATACCTCCTCTACTTCTGTAACACTTTGTTAAATGTAAATCTGGATTCCCATAGAACCAACATTTAACAAAGTACTTCAATTTCGAAGAGCATGGCATGCGTGACGAATGCCGTACCATCTCCGAGAGGAAACCTCTCTTTATGAGGAGGGAAAGGACAGAGAACAGCTTTGGAACTCCTTTAAATTATCCCTACAGCGCCTCATCGACAAATTCGTCCCCTCGAAAACATCCAGTGGTAAGAACGCCCCACCTTGGCTGAACAGACGACTAAGGAGTATGCTCAGACGAAAGACACGACTACACCGCCAAGCCCGTAAAACAGGTACTTGGTCCAACTTTCGCCAACATCAGAAAGAATGTAAGAGGGCATTTCGACGAGCCGAGTGGTCTTATGTCAATGAGGTTATCCAAAAGGGTCTGGACAGCAACAACACAAAGCCTTTCTGGAGGTATGTCAAAAACAAGAAGCAGGACAACATTGCAGCCTCATCATTACGAAGCAAAGGCCAGCTACTCAGTGATGGAAATCCAAAGCGGAAGCACTCATCAACCAGTTCAACTCTGTATTCACCCGTTATGGAGACTCTGATTTACCACCATTACGCATCCTTATCGACGATGGCATCCAGGACATCGAGATCAGCGAGGCAGGAGTACTGAAGTTGCTACTCAATATACAAACATCGAAACCCCGTGGACCTGATGGACTCCCAAATATGGTATTAAAGGAGTGCGCACCTGAACTGGCACCTGGAGTCTATGATATTTCAAAGGTCGCTGGACTCAGGAATACTCCCCCATGACTGGCTGAATGCGAACGTCGCTCCTGTGTTCAAGAAGGGAGATCGTCATGCACCAGCGAACGAACTACCGCCCTGTATCGTTGACCTCTGTTCTCAGCAAGATCCTCAGGCACATAGTCTGTCATCATCTGCTAAACCACTTTGACTAGCACGCAATCCTGCCATCTCTCAACCATGGCTTCCGCGCTGGCTACTCATGTGAATAAGCTGGACTCGTATGGCGTACGTGGCAATCTACATCGATGGATCATGTCATTTCTCTGCCAACGGCACATGAGGGTAGTAGTGGAAGGTAAATCCTCAAGAGAAGTCCCTGTTGCCTCCGGAGTACCCCAGGGAACAGTCCTAGGCCCTCTACTATTTTTGTGCCACATCAACGACTTGCCTCATGCCGTGATGACTGCCTGCTCTACAGGATCATACGCACCCACTAGGACCACATCACCCTCCAGTAAGACCTCAAGAACCTTGAGGCTTGGGCCGAGTAATGGGGCATGCGGTTCAACGCCAGTAAGTGTTATATCCTCACCATCTAGCAGAAGTCATCTTACTACTACCAACTGAACAACACTATCCTCAAAAGAGTTCCGACTAGCCCCTACCTTGGCATCGTAATCTCGTCTGATCTCCGATGGGGAACCCACATCGACAACATCTGTAAAAAAGCTAGTTCCACCCTAGGCTTTATTAGGCGGAACCTCCACCACTGCCCAGCCACAACACGGACATCGGCCTACATCACGCTCGTCAGATCAACACTGGGTAATGGAGCCATCATATGGGACCCATTCCTCCAGTCGGACATTGACAAGCTGGAGAGGATTCAAAGGAAGGCTGCTCGATTTATCTCGCGCGACTACAGAACAAGAACTCCTGGATGCGTCACTAACATGCTCAGGGACTTGGACCAGCAAACCTTACAACAACGCAGAAAGGAGCTACGTCTGACCTTCCTGTTCAAGGTGGTGGAGGAGTTGGTACCAGCTATACCGTCTCAGCCTTATCTTAAACCTGTGATAATTAAACGCAAAGTGACAGCAAGGTGTTTTAACGCCTTTATCTCAACAAATATCGTTGAAAATAGTGTGGCCAAAAATAGCCGCTGTATTCAAACTATTATTACAAAAACAGAAGCACTCAGGAACTCACTATTATAGACTGGAACCACCTACAGGACGAACAAGTCCTTGCAAAGCCTTTGGAGATTTTTAAATCTCGTCTCCACTCGAACTTTAAGTTTTACATGCGCTCTTCCCTTCCGTTGATCATATGCCAGAAGTTGTTATACAGATACAGATACACATCCTGTACTAGTCTGTGACATACAAACCAAAACGTACACCTACAGAAAGCTTCTGATGAATAAAGTAAACTATTGCTACTACAAGTTACCGTCTTTTAGTAGTTTATACATAGTATACACCTCCAACTGTTACATCAAGTAATCAACTGTCCGGACGTGGCACACCATGTAATGATCAATACGCGATAGAGCTGAAATATCTTTGATGTCTCATTCTCATTAAATGTTCTCCTGTCACAAAAACATCAATTGCAATTTAATGTAAATTGCAAATCAAATAACGGGAAGAATGAATGTATCCTCATGAATGAGGCAACTGTTCTTAACACGCAAACATTGTAGGTTTAACCGCTAACATTAGAGATCTTTATCTAAACTAGGGGTTGTATATGAAACGGTAACATTGTAGATCTATAAACTAGGGGTTGTAAATGAAACGGTAACATTGTAGATCTATAAACTAGGGGTTGTATATGAAACGGTAACATTGTAGATCTATAAACTAGGGGTTGTATATGAAACGGTAACATTGTAGATCTATAAACTAGGG